>CM031238.1:845284938-845385915 GCA_018340775.1 Taxus wallichiana var. yunnanensis
GTTGTACTTCGTTCAGTTACGTACTAGCAAACTAAAATTTAAAGATAACTTAAAAATACTTGTCAAATCACTTAATTTATGAGAGCACTAAAATGAAAGACTAGAAAATATTTTAGTTTTGAACAATATACCAGCTGCGATAATTTCAAGGATGCCTAACTATTAGGAAAACTTCAAAAATTCATTTACTATGTGAATCTGATGGATAAAATCTGATTTTAAGAAATATGACATAAATTATATAAAAGCGAGAATCAGCCTTGGATAAAGAAAATGAACATGAGCCCTTGAAAATGCTATGAAATCCCTAATTTGCGTCACCACACGAAGGGCCGAGAATCCACCAGCCTCCAAAGGCTGCATGACTCTTCCTTAAATCTTATAATAATCGGTGATGTCTAAAAGCCTTGAAATTTCTTCTGTTTGGTTACGAAAATGGCCTCTGAGGGAATTTGGCGAGGTTTAAAGTCCATGGCGTGTAATTTGAGGGCATTGGATCACTTTATACTTATCGGGATGGCGTCCATTAGCCTACGAGTCGAGAATTGAGCTCACATAGAAGGGAACTCAGTTCTGACAAAGGAAGATGTTGGCCATTGCCATGCTTTGGCCAAATTTAGACCTTTACTTGGTAGCGGCTTAAATTTGTAGTTAAATCAGATCAGGAACAATTTGAGGTTCTTCTTAGAGGGCATAAGGATCTGACCATGGCAAAAATAGAGTGAGACGAGGTCTGAGCACATGACTTGACATAAGTACACACAGGTAAGAATAATGTTGTTTATTTGATCATTATTAAAGGAGGCATCACACTTACCTACATACTTGGTTCTATGTTTGTGAGATTCGGCCCAATTGGAAGACTCCAATACTTGTTAGTATTCCAAAAAGTGAATTCCATGTGAGATTATGGATGACATCATACAAAATATCACATGCTCCCACAAGGTGTAGGCCTCCCCATACTATAAGGAGAGAATTTCATGCCGGAAGTCCATGATGAGGATTTTGAATTTAGTCGCAATCACTTTCTGGCGGGACATCTTGGGTATTTCCCAGCCTCCCCAATTATATCGAGGGAGAGATTTGCATGGGAAGGGTTTAAAGGATGGCGTTCATAATCATATTAGAGTGTGTGGTTTTTACAGAAGGCAGAAGCCGACATTCTTTCCTAACCCAGGTACTACAACCTCTTCCCATTCCAGGAGTAGAAGTGGGTGAGCATATCCATGGAATTCATCCTGGCTTCCCTGATACCACGAGCATGAGTTACGAGATCGATTAACAAGTATACCCATTTCTTTTAGCCACACAAGGGTATAAAGGCACCTGGCTCGGATATTCATGGTTTGCCTTGACATTGCGGTGACGGTGTGAGATCTTCGCTGAGCACCTTTTGGGGAGTTTTAGGCTTGCGAATTCTGAGAGTTGACTCCCCAGCACTAAGTATAATCCCTGTGGCTCACAGGTAGACAAAAATAATTAATAGGTGGATAGGGCTATTTGCGTAGTTATGTGACGAGACATCAACGTAAATAGGATTGGAGTAGCTACGGGTAAGGCGATGTTGCTACATTACCACCTCACAAGTGAAAACTGACATGTCACTAGAGCATTATACGGGTGTGATGTTTATGTCACATTTACGATTTAGTATTATCAGGCAGGGTGACTCCAAAGCTCTTGATTCAACATATGAGAACAGGAATATTTTTAGAGGCTTCCAAGGGGAGAACTGTGAAAGCACATAATCAGCAAAATCTATACGAGATGGGCATGAAGTAGAGAATATTTTAGTGGGAGATCTGGTTTTCCTATGTTTGCATCTATCGTAATCTGCTTAAAGCCAGGTGCAGAGAGTGAAACCATGGTTCATGGTCTACTCTGAGGTTGCTTAGAGAGTTTGAGACTTCAAATATGAGTTGGAGGCTTAATAAAACTAGCAAGATACACAATGTTTGTTCATGTTTTGAGCCTCGAAAGAAACCTTATGACAGCATGTTGCCTTTTCAGGAGTTTACTTACCATTTGGATGATGAGGAAGGCCCAGTGCCCAGAACCGAGAATCTATCATTGAGGTGAGACGAGCGAGAGGAAGCTCGAGATAGGGTAAATCCTGAAAGTACTTAGTCGAGGTGGGACACCACTTGAGGATCTTACTTGGGAGGGAGAGAAGATTAACATCCTAGTTTGCATTTGCTTTGGGACCTTGAAGCAAATTTCGGGAAGGAGAAATTTGTAATGTTCCAGAACACTTCACTTAGAAACTAAGGGCCATTTTCGAGTGGCAGCAAAATTCATGCCCAAAGGTGGCAGCGCTTAAGGCTGTGGGTGTGGATAGTTTGTTTGCCTTGCTTATTTATTATATTTTCGGTTGGCATTAATATTAAGCAACTTGGTGGGAATAGTGTGGCCATCTTTATCGTTTGGGGAATTCCTTTAGTGACTTTATTGTTATATTTCTTCATTGGGGTCCACTTAAGTCACTTTTAGTCCCATGAATGCTTATTGGAAAAAGTTAATGAAAAGTTATAAATGACACTTGGGGGAAAAGGAGGCATTTCACACTCACCCATATTTGGCATTGATCATTACCCATTCTTCTTGCTTGTGGGTAAATCCCATGATCACCCTTAACTTCGGTGGTAGAGATCCCTCTCAGCTAGTAGGGCACTCCTGGTAAGAAAGATCCACCCTGATTTCCCTATTTGGGCCATTCAAATAAGATGTTAAGGCAGATTGTATAAGATATATTCAGAGGCCCATTTCATTCGGGGAGAGGAAAATTTTCATTTTCAGACTTTGCCTCAGTTATAATTTCTTGTTAAAAAGGCAGAGTAAAATTTTGAAAATCAATTTTTATCATTGTATTCACATGTAGTTGATGAAATTTTGAAGTTTGCTAAAATGCTATAAACTACACTATTGAGGGTATTTTTATGGATATTTTTATTGCTCTATGTTTTTGTATTTATTGAGAAATAAATTTTTGATTGATTTTTGAAAAGTTAGGATTCATAATTTTTTTACTTTATTTCTAAGTAGGAATTCCCTAGGTTTAAATAATTAGGAGTCATAAATTGCTTTCTTTTAACTCAAGTAGAATTCCCCTAGGTTAGAAACTATGTTTGTGTACCTTTAAAACTCATAAAGTTGTTTACTTGGAGACTTCATTGTTATTTATGTTCAATAAGGAAACCCTTGATATCCATGTCTTAGACATCAATGTATATGGAATTTAGCTTCCACATACCTCATGCACTATATATTTTTCCTCGTGAAAATCCATTTGGATTTGTGAACATATTGTGCATTAGTAAGTGTTAACTTGAGAAGTTACTTTCACATATAGTGGAGATGGGATAGTGTGGCTATGTGTAATTTACTTGAAAATGATTTAAGTGTAGGAAAGGGGGTTAATTCATTTTTAATATTGAATTTCATATAATGGTTAGCATTAAGATGTATATTTAAGTTATTAACTGAGCATGAAATCCAAAATACACACACACACACATATATAAACTTAAGGGATATGACCTTAGAACATGTTCTAAATACGATCAAAGCATGAGAAAACAAATGCACTTAGCTAATTTGATGATCTAGAAGTTGATTTAAGTGTGAGATAATGATGAAATGGTTGGAAATGTCTTACAAATTTTTCGTCTTTGTTTCTAGAAATGTATTTTGTGTAAGGACCAAACTATAAAACTCAAACCAAACCATCCAAATATGTCTACTTATAGCACTTCTATCACTTGAGCCAGACACTTCCGTCCCGAAGATATGGTGACACTTTATAACTTTTTTTCACTTGAGACTTATTAAGATATCCCTCGTTATAATAGATTGTCTCACAAATGTGTGAAACCCTCTAAAATCAACAAAAGTGGCTCAAAACCCTAACAATGTGTGAAACCCACTGTAAAACACTAAGTATTATGTTGAGTACATTCTTTACACCACCTATGTTGGTACTTCTTAAAGAGGCCTAAAAATGACACCTAGTTCCCCACCTAGAGATGTGATATTTATATGGATGCAACTATATTTGACAATTTGATCACTTGATAATGTTTGTAATGGCTTACTTGCTTAGTTCTTGACTTGGATTTGATGGTCTTTGGCTTGGGAAGCTTGACTCTAGAACCTAATATGGAGTGCTTTAGACCTCACAGGGTCCCCCTAATGTGTTTTTCTACTTTAAGGGAATTTAGGAGAGCTTTGTATATTATTTGGAATATATTTTCTTAAAGAGATCTTGTAATTTATAAGTGAGTAAGTGAGTGTATTTTACTTTCTTATATAGGGTTCTATAAGGAAAGTTCACATTAAGACCAAACCCATGAGAAAGTAACAACCTATAAAAGATATAAAATTGAAAAATGGATCATTGGAAGATTTGGGATGATATTGTCAATATCAAATTTATAATTATTTGGTGATTTTTCCCTATTTGTAGTTTACTCTAGAAATGGTTTGTGTGGATGAAAATATATGTACATAATAATTATGACTAATATATTGCTTTGGAAAAATTTAAGCTATTATGTGAGTAGTTAAGAAATGTAATCAGAAGAGAACATCTTGTAATAGAATTAGGGATATATCAATTAGGCGTGACATAGGTGCACAAATCATGATTTAAGTATTGAGCAAATATTGAATTTATTAAGTGATTAATTGCCAAATGTATAGGTGTCACAACATGTATAGTATAATCCCTTGTAGTTAGTGCATAAAAGGGCATGTGCATGGAAATGGGGGACTCAAAAGCAGCCAAAACCCACTTTTGGGCCATTTTGCAAATAACGCGCTCATGTTCTGACTCAGTCACATTATAACATGAAAGTGTTATAAATTGAGCACATTGTGGATTAGAATTACCAATCCATGATGTGAGTGTGCTTTTCACTTATAAAAATTCATATATGATACCTAGCCTTTCTCATTTAATTTGGCAACAAAACGTGTACAAGTAAAAAATGTGAGTGAGAAGTAGTACGAGCGAGTTATTAGAGTTTGAATCCTTATTTGTGTACACTGAATAAACAATGGAAGATATTATAAGAGGTAATTTTTGATTGAATTTAGGGTAGTTTTAGGTATTAAACTTGATTTTTCTTGCATTGTTCCTAATTCATTTAATTTTTATTTCATTGAGATCAATTTCTTCACTTGAAAACCCTCCTTCACCTTGAGGTGAGTGAACAAAAACTACCTCAACACCTCCTTGATTCCTATACATTCTCCTAATACGTAAGAAAATATTATAAGGGTGATTTGAAAATAACAAATCTCAAATTCAAGGTTTAATAAAAACCCTAAGAAACCTCTGATGACATGAATACTCATCACCAAATTATTGCATTGTCAATTATTAATATTATTAATATCATATTGTTGGCTAGATTTTCACACATTTGAAAACCTAGGCGACATGAGCTAAATCTCCCTCATTTATTGGTGAAGCTTCTATGTAATATTTTGTCAATTATATTTTCTAATATCTATTTGTTGGTTTTACTTTAATTGTGTAGCTCATGAACCATAACTAGGCAATTTTGCAGCAAATGGCGGATTGTGAGCATTATGTGCGGAAAGGAAAATAATTAAATACGAGAAGAAAGGAAATGAGATGTGCGACCTAACCAATAGTTGACATATTTTATCACATGTGCATAGACGAAACAAATAGATCTTAAAATGCATAGAATTTAAAGCGAAATGAAAGTTTCTGATCTAGATCTAAGACAACACAAAGTTTATGTAAAGATCTAAAAGAAATAAGAAACAAATGCATCGTTGACACAAAGTTCTTCGGAAATTACCTCCTCTCTATTCCTCTGCTTTCAAAATCTATCAAGGGTCTCACTCAAAGTCTGGACCACAAGAATGTTGATTACAATTATGATCCTTTAACCTATAGGTTATTCCTCATTTATAGTGTATGTAGGAAATTACAAATAGGAAACTATAACTGAAAAGCGGCACATGTGGAAGTTGTAAAGGAAACAATTGGAAATATCCCTCCTCTGAATTCCTCTTTGCATGACATGCATTTATAAGCTAAGAAAATAGAACCTTCATTTTGCATGTATGTTCACCTATTTCAAGTAATTGACTTCTTTAAGTAATGGTTTTAAACCAATCACTTAAGATTGCTCGCTTCGATTACTTTGTCTAAGAAAATAAGAGAAAGAAGAAGGGAGAGGAAAAGAAATTAGAAGAAAGCTGCAACACTCTTAGTCTTGTTCTTCTTCCATATTCTGCATGCGGTTGACTCTTTTGCCTTTGATTCTCACCAAACTAGATCTGGAAGTAGTTGAATGTGATTTTCTTTGCAGTGTTTAACTCCCGACATGTTTTCCCTCTTATCCTTGAAGATTTTGTAGTTCTTCTCCAGTACGTGCACCAGTGCAATGTTTGTCGTAAATAATTCAGACAAAACTCATCATCTTCTATTTTTAATTATATGCTTGAGCAATTTTAAATTATTGAAAGCACTCTTTGGGTGAATGGAAATACAAGTAAAAATTCAATGAGGGCTGGAAGATTAATGCACAAGATCATGGA
Source organism: Taxus wallichiana var. yunnanensis (assembly GCA_018340775.1). NCBI lineage: Eukaryota > Viridiplantae > Streptophyta > Pinopsida > Cupressales > Taxaceae > Taxus > Taxus wallichiana. Next base: position 845,291,518 of record CM031238.1, read on the forward strand.
AGGAATTTTCCATGCTAACTTCCACATGGGTTGTGTTAGTTACTGAGAGGATGAATTCTCTGTTGGAAACCTTTGCCGATTATGAGATTTGGATCTATCGATTAAATCGTTGATAGGTTCGGAACTATGTCATGTATCATTGACTTCAAAAATATAGAAGCTATGCATGATTCTCACTAATCCTTTTTTTTCATCATGCTATCATGGCTGGAACAATCTTTGTCGAGTCTCTTTTTCTTTTAATTATGTGAGAATCCCATACAGTTGGATCAATTTGTGCCAGAATCGGCAGTTTCTTTCTAGATTGGAAGATATATTCAATGTGCGACATTGATTTGAGCTTTTGTGATTGAATACTGCAGATAAATTCAACGAAACGGATTCGGGTCCCAGAGCATGAACACTTGATTTTTATCACAAAATCTATCATATAAAACACATTCCAGCCCTTAAAATTTGAGGCTTTGCTTGCGTATAAAGCAAGCATAAATATTTCCTCTTCACACGGAGCCAGCTTATGCCAACATACGAATGAATTATGAGGCCGAATCAAGCTCTTAGGCCTAGAAACGTAGAGCTTTAGAAGGCTTTAAAACAATGAAAAACACTTTTTGTGCAAAAATCACTCTCACTTAAAGTAGAAACGAAAATTGTTAGGAGGACTTTGCGATCTTTTGCCAAAAATTAATTACCTTGCCCTTGGTAGCCCATAGCTTATATAACCCTCAGACATTCTGATTTCCTAATAATAATTGTCCACTCCACAATGCAAGGAATTAATTAATATACAAACATGTTTATTCCCCCAATTCAGTGCCCACTTTATGCATGTTAACTGGCTGCCATTAAATAAATTTATTTTATTTATTTTTAGCGTGTTTCCTTCAGTTCTCTTTGACTTGCCTTCATGGCATGTATATTGACCTTATTCATCCGTGGTGATAAAATTACTGAGAAAAACTATTAATAAATAGCATTAAAAACATTATTTAATGCTCAAATGGGTCGCTTTTTGGCATGGTGATTTTTAAATATAAGAAGATAACTTTTGATGGGAATTTTTTCACCTGCTGCAACTCAGGAAATCCCTCCTTGCACTTGGGCATTTGTTTGACTTTCATGTGGGGAATTTTTACCACAGGCGGGAGTAGAATTCCACACACTGCGACCTCTAATTTTCTCTGCTGATTTTAGTGACTTTCCAAAAGTGCACTTGCATTAAAAATAGCTTCCATTGAAAAGTCACAGACTTGCTTGGGTGAATAAAACCTTCGATGGGAAAAATTAGTCTGCTTTAGCAAGCAAAAATTCCTAACTGGTGCTTTAAGTGATTTTTCTTTATTTTATAATGGGAATTTTCACCTGAGGCGAGGTAAAGTTCCAACATTCTCTGCCGCCTCACAATTTTTCCATCGCACTTAAGTGACTTTGCTTTCATGGGAAAAAGTACCTGCGAGGGAGGGTCTGAAAATTCTCACCTACTTGTTGCTTACCAAAAAAAAATCACGTAACTTAAATCCATCCATTCCCAAAAGTGCGACTTGCTTACAGAGAGGCTTTTTGTGCATGACTTCATCTTTTAACTAGAGAGTTGGCTTCTGAGGCTGATTCCTTGACATGTATATGTGTGTAGATGATCTCAGGATGCTCAGCAATAAAACATACTATCTTACTTGAAGGAATTGACCTAGGGGAATTTCACGAGAGAAACAGAGGAAAAACGAGAGAAAAATGCAAAAGAAACAAATAAAAGCAGAAAAATGTTGCTAGAAGTCACGATGCAATGAGCCCATGATTCATTCCCGAGTGAAAACTTCTAGCATATATCGTGAATACGCATCAAAACTTCAATAGGGTTGATTCAGACACAATTTTACTTTCAAACGAGGGCATAATTTATTTAATAAATAATTAAATAAAATTTCATGAGACAAAACTTGGAGGGATAAAGCGGGTTTCGACATCGGGTATTTGTCGAAATGGCTCATATGATTCGAGAATATCTGCTTATTAATACAAACATGTCTTAAGCATGATAAAAACACAAAAAGACGTCCGTTATTTTAAAAGTACAATTTTTTTAACATGGGGTAGTCCTCGCAGTTTCGGGGTGAAATCACTGGGACATAAAAGAGCATATTGAAGATTCTCACGCTTGAGAAGCTTCATGAAAGCCAAAGTCAAGAAGCTCAGTTGAACCTCTTAAGCAAGGTGAGATTAGATCTTGCCATAGTCCCAGGTTGCTATGATACAGGTTCCCAGTGTGTCTTCTTGGCGTGAGTGAGGTCATCCCACCATGTATATGCAAATTACATTCCCTGCTCATTTGAACTGAAAGTGCTCCTTACGATGTGAGCCCACTTTGTTGCAGAGTGAAGACTTTCCTTTGGATTGAAAGAGCAGATCGAAGTGAATCGAGGGCAGGTGCACCCAGCCAAGCATCGACCTTCAATTTGGAGCTATATAAAGCTCCAGAATCTTTCTTACGAAAAATGATAAGCGAAAGCGAAGGCATAGAAGTAACCTCTGTGTTTCTTTAGTGGAAAGCTTTTATTAATCAATATGTAAGAGATTGCTTGGTCAAGATTGCAAACCTATGGAAGAAATGGCTTGGGTGATTGGGCTACGAGATGTGAAGAGCTTCTGTTTTATTGGAAAATTGAAAAAGGATATGCACAATCATGAGGGTGATGCACAAACGTTGTTCGAAAAATGGAATATGCTTGCACTGCATGCTTTCTTGAAATGAGGAATCTGTATTCAAAAAGCAATGGAGACAACATGCCCAGAACCCTCACTTCTTATGTGGAAGCATTCTTGATCCTAGTAGAAATAATCAAAAACTCAAGGTTTTCAATGCGAGGAAGGGCTAATGACGGGTGGGTTGAAAAGATTCTTGAAAAAAGGAAGACCTACTTTGTTGCTTGGAGTTCCTCTCATTGTTCGAGTTTGCTCTTACCACCACCGTCAAAGTAAAAATGACTAGCGGGAGATTGAAAAGAGGAGGAAATCCCATTGACAACGATGTGCTTATTAAGTGTAGTGAGCAATCTGGATTCACTTTGCATTAGTGGGTAAAAAAATTTGTTCACTTTGATAATTGAGAATTTGTCTCATCTATTTGGTCTCTTTGATGAGCATGATATAACATGTTGAATGATGATTTAGCTTTTTGAGATCGAACATTCTTGTGAAGAGCTTGCATCACAATTTTTTAGAAAATATTGACAGCGTTCACATCTGAGAAGTTTGGGTCACCTCAGAATCGATAAAAATTCATCGGTGAAAAGAGCTTTTGAAATCATTTGAGATGATTGGTCAAAAGGAGGCGAAGAGGTCATGCTTACCATCAGCAAAGATACTTTGGTGTCCCTCGCGAAAATCAGGATGTTCAATTTCTAATACCGTGAAGGATCATCAGGACAGTTGACAGTGTAGAACATCAATGATGCCACCACGGAAACACCGTAGAGCGATACACTTGACCTTTGTTCGAGTCCCTGCAGCGAGAAAAATTAAAACTGCTTAAGCTTTAATGACTTTATTAAGAATTCAAGGTGATGAAATCTCTACAAGTATTCCCACATGAGTTGTGAAGCGTGATGCGCCTCTTGACAACAAAGATTCATCTTCATGTATAGCGATTGTCTCTCCTCTTCTTACTTCTTCCTTCTCTCTCCATGTTACAATTCTTCATTGGAGGTACTTTTCACTATTTTTGTCTTATTCCACTTGCAAGTGACCTATAGTCTCTAACATTGTAATGAGTTATTTTAATTAATGAGAAAAGACTCACTTTGTTTCTAGGAATATGAAAGGTCTACAGTGATGAGGAAGTGAAAGTCATAATGGGATGAAAAGAGACTTGTGTTAGGCTATAAATCGGAATGACTTCTCCATTCGAAGAGGGTTATCATTTTTTCTCTAGTAGATAGCTTTGCCTTTATTAAATGGCAAGCGAAGGTTACATTCTTTCATTTTTCTTCTTTGTACATGTTTTCTCTATTTCTTTACATGCTCGACTTTGTAAGCATGATGATCTTATAAACCGGTTGAGAAAGGTGTTGGTGCCTTTGATAAATTCAGATCCCAGTAAATTTTATGTCTATGATTTGTTAGTCTTATCATTTTGTCCTCATTAGTTGAATTCTTCTAATTGAGTGTGGATTTGCTTTGGTTAATGTTGAAAATTTATAAATGCCTATTCTGATAGTTAACCATCCTTCACTACCTTCTTTCTCACCCCTCTCTGCCTCTCTCTCATTAAGCAAATTCCTCCCTTGCATTAAAGTGCTGAACAATTTGCCACAAGTCTAATGGAGTATTCTCTGTGTGATCTCGGCTTCATGTCCACCCTGACTTATTTTTTTATATTCAGTAAAATGGGAGCCTCCCCATTCTTTAAGAGCCTCGAGGGACTTAGTCCCGGAGCATTGGTGAAAACTCACTAATTTGTCCTTGCGATAAATTATTTGTAACACTCTGCCTTGCCGATCTCATCCCTCTTGCACATTCTTGGGCTGATGACGTCTTCTACTCCATCAGATTCTCTTCCTCTCTTTCTTAACTCTTCATCTGGCGGTATGTAACATCAGTTCCTCCATGATCAATTCTCTTCCTTCTTTTCTTCTTTCTCTCTTCATCTCATATATATGCTAATTTCTACCTTCTTTCTTCATCCTCTTTGGCATCTTGAGCATGTCACGTGAAAATCAGAAAATTGATCTTACATTTCCCATATAGAAAGGTAAGGGAAGACAACGCAGATCTTTGACTCACAGAGTCCTTTAACTTTCATGTGGGAATTGTGCCCCACATTTAACACCTGAGGGAAACAGTCGCATCATCATTATTCTTGGTAAGCCACTGATACATATTTACCATCCACTATCTCATTTTTTCCTATATTGCCACATGTGTGACATTAAATCATCTTCCCTTGTTTCCCAAAGTGCTCTTTGGATCAGAAATTTGACCAATGGTCAATTTCCTACATTATTCGATGCAGACCATTGTCTGGGCCTTAGGAATGTAATATGGCAAGTGCGATTATCAATCGAGTTATGTCCAATAGGGAAAGTGCGTTCGGGTATGCCTTGGGAAAGCATACCGGGTATGAATCGGATGTGCCACAACGCTGCCACCATGACATAATAGAGAGACAAAAGCGATTTTGTTTCAAAATTTTCAATTTTTTGGTCAATAAATATCAAAAATAGAACCTTTTAAGATTAAAAAGTCTTGTAAACCTAAAACATGCCCAGAACCCTATTTCAACAACACATTAACCTCACATTTGCGTAGTAGCCTCTACGAGGTGACATTTAGACTCTCACCTTCATATTTTCACTAATTTTGAATTTGCTTGATAGGGGTGTGTTTAGTACCATATAGTTGGGACTTACTCAATTTAAGTGCAGGAGTTCAGGGTGCTTACAAAGAGTGTTTGGTGATTTGAGGTAAGTATTTTGTGGTTTTTTAAAAGTTTTTAGTTTGTATTTACTATTTTGTAATTGTTTTTATTTTTTGTTATTGTAATATTGTTTTAAGCTTTAACTTTCAACTTTTGATTTTAAACATTCTCTCAACAAGTCAATTAAAACTTTTTTTAAATGCATTATGCAATTAAAATGGTTGCAAGTTCTAGTTATGTGGGCCATGGTAGTAAAGGTCTCCCCTTGAATCACTTGTCGATCCATGCTTCCCTCTTTGGAGGTATGTCTTATAGATAAAACAACTACCAAGTGGAGAATGCGAATAGGCGTTGTTTTGGACTGTTTGTAGTTGTTTGGATTTGCTCAGAATGTAAAATACAATTTAAGAGCTCTTTGATCGGGTAAAAGACCATTTGTGTGGGGTTTGTTGGCCACAAAATCAAACCATGTGGAGGATGGATGGAAAGGGGTTGTTCACACATCTGAGACCATTTACATACATGTGGCACACTTGGATGCAACGACATTTGTGCTAGCCCTAAAATACAAGAATCTTATGGCAAAAATTGAAGAGGAATGCGAAGCCACCTATTTCCCCATTTGTTGATGTTGTGGCCCCATATCACTCATTTCTTACACCCATTATAGGCTGCCCGAGGGGGAGGAGGATTTTCCTCTTTCTCACATGATAAAAAAAAGGCAGCAGAGTCCATTGGAAAGGAGCATTTCTAGAGTGAATGCAAGGACATATCCGACCCGAGTGTAAGGGAAGCTGAGCATTTTTACGCATGCTTCAGTGTCCTTTTCAATGTTGTTAAATCACCATTACGGTGGGCACCACGTTATTTTCAAGAAAGTAGAAAATTTGAAGAGGCATTGTTGTCCATCAAGAATCGATGGATCAACCAAGCGAGGGGTGTCTTACATTGTTTAGATGGATGGAAAGATATAATCAAATAGGCCATTAATCGTGTGGTTGCAGGTGTGCCCTAAATGTATCGGGAATGTTTATGAGGGCTATTGATTGTGAGGGGTAGGTGAAGGATGCACAATTCATTGCCGACATCCTCATAGAGTCTATTGAGGCAGCTGGGGCCTTAAAACATTGTCAATTTTGACTAGCATAATCTGCAAAAAAAATTTAGAGTTGTAGGGCTGCTGGTTGAGGTAAGGTACATGCACATATTTTGGACACCTTGCGCTGTTCATTCACTCAACTTAATGTTCTGAAATTTTGCTTGGATCAAACAAGTCTATGAAGAGGCGAGTGAGATCTAGATGTTAAATCAATCACCCACAGACCCAGAATGCCATCTTAGGGAGGTTCTAATCTTGTAGCCATTATTATAGGTAATATTCCTTTTATGTTTTAAATGAATTTTAAATTTTATTTTAATAAATTCATTAAATTTATTTTATAAGCTTGTAATTTGTAGAATTTTGATTTTTGAATGTTTTACTTGTCTTAATTTTATTTGTTTTAATTTCTCGGTAGGTTCAGAGAGAACTCGATTTACCTCACACACTCGTCAGAGGCGACTTGTGAAGGTAGCGATGTGCGGCGTTAATCATACTTCACAAGAGAATTATTAGTGACATTTGGGTTGTATGGAGGCAAAGCAAATGAGTAGAGAGGGCCAGAAATGTAGAAATTGAGAACATCCTTGATGTGACGCAATGGTGGGATTACAGTGGAATACTTGCTCGATTTTACCGAGCCCATTATGAATATCTTGAGATTTTTGATATGGATCATCCATCATGGGTGAGATTTGGTGATGGAATTGACTTCGATAGGTAAGTCGATTAAAACCATCATAAATGCGAAAAGCAAGATCGTGCGAGAGACTTTCTTCCACGGAAGTACGATCACATCTCATTGAAAGGTGGAACAAAATGTGCCACCCCATTGCTGACTTTTACTTTTGTCTTGACTCTACCCGGCTAAAATACTACGGGGTGAAAATCCTTTCTTTTCTAGGAGGGTTCCATATAGGAATGTTGAAGTTAGTAGGTGAATACGAGGTGCGGACGTTCAGCATCCCTATATGCCTTTTACCCCTCATTAACTTCAGCATCCCTATATGGTGGGACCCTCCTTGGCAAAGAAAGTATCTCCACACTATAATATTTTGGAAGTCGAGGCAAAAGCAAGAAAATGAAATGGGGTGGTCATTTTATTCCACCTTCGATGAGATGCGAAATTTTCGCTTCCTTGAAAAAGTCTTTGTAGAGATCTTACTCTTTGGCATTTATGATTCTCTTAATTGACCATATCATTGGGTCGATTCCATCATAAATCTCACCCATATCAATGATCCATATCGGAATATATGATGTTCTCGGTAAAGGCCAGGCCATTATACCACGATCCACCAATGTAATGATCAAGAGATCAGCTGAATTTCACATTTAAACTTTCATCACTATTTTCTTTCCTCAACACTACTTAAAGGCGATAATCATGGCATCTGCAATCAGCTCGCATCTTCTTTGAAGTGTAATCCCAGGCGAGATGTGTGTGAAATCGAATCTCTCAACAATCTAATAAGCATTTAAAACAAATAAAATTAAAACCTTAGTAAAATATTCAAAATTCTACAAATTAAAAAACTTAATTAATTTATTAAAATAAAATTATTAAAAAAAGACGTATGTTGAATTTAATAACCTTCTGCATGACATTGAAAATATTTGAAAGATGGGCTGTGAACAGAGTAAAAATGCGATAGACAGAGAAAGAAAGAAACAAACAAATGAAAGGCCTTTCCCAATAGCAAATTATTTGTCTCTAAGATTGGATCGGTAGAAAGAGTGGGAATTCAAGTGACACTCTTGTTGAATCCTTTGTGAAGTTGATTTCTTTGATTTGTGGCTGCTCCAAGATATTTCGAATGGAAGAAAGCCAAGCTACGAGCAATGGAGATTGATTGATTGTATGGTTGAATGATTGAGTGATCAAATGGACAACAAAACAATATGTAAGAGTGATTTCGATGGTAATTTACGCAAATAACATGCCCAAATTCCTCAAGCTTCCAATAATGATTTGCGAGGAATGGAGCTCTTATTTATCGATGTAGAAGAAGCCATGGATTGAGGAAGGTGGAATTGACTGAGTTGTAGGCTATTGATTTCATTTTCTTTATTTAGCATGGTTGATTAATTCTGTGCAATTGGCCCTTTGAATGGGAAATAAAGAGGCTCTATTTCAAATTAGTTGGCTCTTGAATTATTCCAAAGTGTATGTACTTTTTTGCTTCCAAATTTTTAAGATTATAGAACTTAAGTGGGATGACTTAGTCAACATAAGTGAGTTGGCTAGTGAAGTGGATGTGAGAGGAAGGTGAGTAGAAAATTGATTTTTATTTATGTAAATAGCTTAATTAAATTGGCAGTTATAGTGTATAGTGAGTGTAATATAATTAATTAAATTAATTATAGAAGTGGGCTATAGGTGAATAATGAACCAAATATCTATGTTGCCGAGGAAAGCGGAAGCGAAATGCGAAACAACAATTTTTCAAAAACCCTTGGATACAAAACGTCGGCCAAGAAGCGTTTCATCAATATATTATTAAAAAATAAAAAAATATATATATATGCATAGTACTCATTTTATAATTGTAGACCATAAGAGATAATTGATAAAGCACTCAAAATATTTTGAATTCATTGAAAATTTGAAATTCTAAAGAGTCATCATTCAACATGGTTCACTGATTTGATGATTCACATATACATATAATAATCTAGATTCTAGCATATATCATCTAGATTTCCTCTATAATCATCTCCATATAGCATAAAACTAGCATCGACATCTCCACTCCCAGTAGCTCATCTCTCCTCCCATATGCAAAGATCCCAAGTCTTCTTCATGATACCAAGCGGTGAAAGTTGGCTAAGAGTTGCGGCGAAAAGCATCAAAGTCATTAGTCTCGGGATCAATATCCCAAGTTTGTTGGGACCTCTAGCATAGGCTTCACTCTTGTGTGATAGAATGCACCAATTGGAATCTGAATACACTAAATCCTCGGCCTTCTTGGATCTAACTTAGCATTACATTTTCCAATTCCACTCTATTAAAGAATTCTTTAGCCACATTATAAAAAAAAGTTAGAAATTTTCAATTAGTAATACTAATAATATTAATTTACTAAGAAGTAAGAACATACATTTTAATTAATAAACGAACTTTTGATTTCATTTTAATATTTGATACTTGTGAAAGGATTTTAATGGCAGCAGTCATGACCACTTGGCATCATGGCCATGTGCATACTCCCACATGTATGGGGTCATCTTGTACTGTCAAATCTTCCTATTTCACCCATGCTACTTTATTAGATGAAGAGACAAAGCGTCATTTCCATGGGACATAGTCTTAATTACTACATTTGGATCGGAAAAAGCCTCAGGAATCTGCTTTAGCTCCACTTGCAACTTTAGGGTCATCATATCGTTTTGCCTACCGGTAGTGCAGTATTTCTTCTTTATAAAATTTGGGATTCGGGGCATAGGCTAGGAGATCAGTGATGGGTGGTCATTTTATTCCACCTTCTCATGATCACGGTCTTAACTTCCTTTGCGGAAGTTTCTTTAGGATCTGCTCTTTTTGTTGTTTGATGTCTCTAATTTTTTCAAGCATAGAGTCGGTGCCATCATAGATCTCCCCATACGGGAATTACCGTATATGCATATCTAATCATAGATAAAGGCTCGATTAAAACTAGGCAAGTATCGACCTTTGCCCACGAATATCATCAAGTATCAGCTGATTTTACTTTGATGGCTTTTTTAAAGGTTTGCTTGCCTCACCACGGACAAACATCATCGAATCACCATAAGCCTTAAGGCTTGCTTTACCTTCACAAGTCGTCTCGAGGCGAGTGCGTGAGAGACAAATCTTGTTTCAACAACTATTAAAATATATTAAAACAAGTTAATAAAATATAAAATTAAATTTAAAAGAATTTAATTGATAATTTGATATTTTATAATAAGTTAGCAAATAAAAATTAGAAGCAAGAAATTGTTTGGTTACCTTGAACAACTCGATGTCGAGAACCTCCTAAAGATATGCAGGGACATATGATGATTTGTGGACAAACATTTGGATCTCATTTGCCTCTTTGTAAACTTCCTCGATCCGTATGGTATTTTGCCAATCTTTTGCGACATCAAATTCAAAGAGTGTCTTGCACTGAGGTGTCAAAAAAATGTGCTCATATCTCCCTCGGCAATCATCTCTGCTTTGCTCTCTGATTTTGGCATTATGCTGTGATGACTTGGACAATCTTTGCTGGGGCCCATTGACTCAATAGCCTCAATTAGAAAATATTAGCGATAAATTATGCATCTTTCACTTCACCCTCACAATCCTTCGACAACCCTTAAGAACATTGCCCCTTTAGGGACTACAACAATGTTGATTGAGGTCTATTTCGAGACATCTTTCCATCCATCGAAATGATAGATACCGCTTGAGTCCTTCAGCATGAATCCCTAATTGGCTGCGAAAAAGTATGTACATGGTGCCACTTCTTTCGCCCAATGATGTAGTTCTCACCTTCTCATAACTAGGGCTTTTATACCCTTTGGTGCATCATTAATACCTCTCACCATTTGTTGTCGATAAGGTGGCGCTACACATTGAAGAAGCTGACCCACATGCATAAATGCATTGAAGCGACCAACTCATCAGACAACATCCCTTTTCTCATTTTGCAGAATGCTTGCTCTAGCAGGGCCTTTGGAAATTCTCTTTCGTGATAAACACTCTCCCTCTGTTGGAGTTTTAACTGCAACTTGGATAAAATGATGGTTTGATGGGTTGGGTGGTTTTGTGAACCCCTGTTTTGCGAAAGGGCAGTTTAAATCTAGCTCTTGAAGCTTCCATATTAGCCTCCTCTTGCTCTTTCAGATATGCCGATATATGGTTCGGTTCAACCTTGCCACATTTTCTAATCCCCATTCTTGATTTCCCCATTAAATGAGCTTTGAGTCGGGTATAAAAGGATTTAAATTGTATTTTGATGATTGCATACCCAAACTCGAGCCACCATGCCAATGGTTCTCCACAATTTGCACATGTCTCGAAAGAGGAGCTCTAGGATCCTGACCCCACTTTGGCTTTCTTCCCCTTCCCCATGCCCTCCCATTGAAGCTGACTGGATGTCATTGAATCGAAACTAAAAAAATGCCTTTGAAAAATAAAAACATAAACTTAGATAACAATAAATTATTAAATAGAACCACACCACATATATAAAAGTATTACTGCTTTTGATCACCCAGAGTTCACCATTTAGGCGCGAGGTGAGAGCATACGAGTTAAGATTTTTAATTTAAAAAACAAAATAAACTTTTGAAAAAAAAAAAAGAATTAAATTTAAAACCCTACATCCTATTCTACTTTTGATCACGAGTCACCGTATAGGTGCGAGGTGAGAGCATACCTTTTTTAAAGTTTGGATGATATTTATAATTTAAAAAAGAATATATGCTTTTTATTTTAAAAATGCAAAGAAAATGTTACATTTTTATATTTTTAAGCATAGATTTTTTAAAATTACTAAATTAAACCTACGTATGTGACATCATGATCAATGATCACGAATGTTGTGTGCATAATGCACACATCATTCATGATCATTGATCATATTAACATTTTCTTTAGCAAAAAAAGAAAAACTTGAAAAATACCTGGTTTTTCCTCCTTGAAGTCAATCCCACATTCCAAATTTGATTTGAAATTCCTCCTTGAAGCCTTTGGCTCTTAGCAACACGTCCTAAACTCTTCTTTCAAGCTACTTCTTGATGTCTCTTTGCTCTTCACAATGCTAAATGCTAGTTTAATGAAAACTGTATTTAGCAAGAGAAAAATGAGAGTGTGATTTAGAATGGACCCAAGAGGTCATTATATAGCTTTTAGGAAGTGTGTTTAGCAAGTCTAGGTAGTTGTATTAGGGTTAGGGTTCATTTAATGCAATTTTTTATTTTTAAAAGTAATGACTTTTTAAAAGTAAAAACCGTTGGAAATGCCAAAAATGTTTCGGAAAGTGGAGATTGTGTTTTTAGCGTTTCCCCCTGCGTTTTCTTGTCCTGAATCGTTTCCGAAATGTTTCTAAGGGGAATCATGGCCCCCTACGTTTCTTGGCTTCATGACGAAATATTATTTGTGAATTTTGTCTGCAGTAATTATGAGAGGATATGAGCGTTTTGAAAGGTTATAATGCATAATGGGTATTTTTAGGGTGTTTACATTTGCCCCTCTTTAAAGTGTTATGAAAAAGTAATAGCATTTTAAAGATAATAGACATGTGTAAATTATTGAACGGATGACAAAGAAGTGTTCTAGATTGCTGGTTTGCCCAATGAAGCATTTGGATACCTTGACGGATCTAGATTATGGCAAGGGAGCGCCCCCTCGAGCGGATGGGTAATGTGATAAAGCGATGGGCAACACCGCTTGATAGAAAAATTAGAGGCGTGACTTGAGAGGCAGGCGAAAACAAGCTTAAAGTCAAAGGTAAAAATTAGGGTTTTGGGACATAAATTAGGGTTGGAAGAAGGGTGAAAAATTCATTAGTCATTTTATTCATGATTTGAGATGTTGAATTGATGATGGTAGATGATATATGATAGACATATGATGATGAGTGTTTTTTATTTTATATTGATTGTGATGAAATGATGATGGGATTGACCTTGCTCGTAGCTTTAGCGTCCATTCATATTTTGTAATTTAGAGTAACTTGCTTTGCTTTTGCATAATATAGTTTGTGCCATGGTTATTAAAGAAGCATGACGAGGAACCTATTTTGTGCGTAAACAAACACACACACATACGAAACAAAAAAGTAAAACTAAAAATAAACCCAATATACACATAGAATGTATGCACCATGGCTCTGAAATGAACCAAGATGGCACACTGATAAACTTGTGATTGGTCAACAACTATGATTCAAAAAAATGACAATGCTGACACAACTTTACATAAAGACATTTAACTCTACTCGTAATGTGTTCCACCATGATGATTGATTGATTTGTTTTGCCGATTGAGGATGCATCTGAGGGTAAGATGATTGAGGATTGATGGGTCATTGCCCCCGAACAAAGATATATCACGAGGAGAAAATGAGAGGCGATATTGTCCCAGCGAGGATACATTGAGGACTTGGATTATGATGTTTTGATGTTTGTAGGATATTTGGAACAGACACCAAGATAGGAGCCAATGTGTTGATTTTTGGTTTTTACAAATGTTTAGGTGTTTTTGGATGGTTTTTTTGATTTTTTTGTAGATTATTGACTGGTTTTAGATGTTTTGATAGGTTTGGAATTTTTTTTTTTGAATTTTTGACTAGGTATCGATCTTAGGGACGTAGTTGTGATATGAGAAGTGAAAAGGACCATTTACCCATTTTGAACTCACGTAAGAACTAAGAGTCTCATCAAGATTTAGAGATGGATAGAGCGAAGATGGATGATCCAATAAATGGTAAACGTCCTGACTGTTTGGAACATAGGACAGTAGAAGACATGAGGTGATAGGATAAGATAGAAAAAAGGAGATATGGGAACATACACATATAAATGTTGCACGTTGGGAACTCATTTTCAAACAATATTAAATATTTCATTCCATTGGCAGAATGTATTGTAGATGATATAGTGATAGGATGTCTTACTCCACCCTTGACTCCACACTGACTTGTAAGATGCGAGGGCTCAACATCGAGAACCTAGGAGGAAATGCAACGCATGAGATAGTGAATGGATGCAAAGGCACTAGGTTTTACAATGGTCCATGTGGGTTATTACGACTCATCTCTAATTAAGATTACACTGACTCCAGATGATTTTCACTTTATAGGTCTTGACTAGACTTAGACCCATAGGTGGCCTACTGATTGGCAAGATCTGGTGTAAGGAATGGGTGTCTCTCCTAACATGAGCATCTAAATTGTTTCTTTAGAATTTTGTACGATTAAGCACCTTTGATTCATATTGTCTTAAGGTTTCTTTCTTTGTTGAAACAGGCCTATGTTTTGCCCCATGCCCCTAGTAAGAGGCAAGGGCTCATCACCAAAAAACGTAAGCGAGTAAGGGTACCTTCCTCCTTTCCCAGCCTCACTACCAGTAAGAAGTGTGGGCTCATCACCAAAGATTGTGAAGGATGAAAGGTGTAATTATTTGCAAAAAAATGTTTTTGTATTTTTGATATATTTTTCCTTGTTTTTCATTGTGCTTGTTGGGAAAGAACGTTTGCCCCCAAATCTCGGTGGCACGTGACTAGTAGGATGTAAGGGCTCGTCACTACAAGGCCGAGTTGAGGCGATCAAAGATCAGGGTGCAAAATTTAGAGATTTCTTGTTAAGGAGAGAACTTCTTTGAAAGGAGGATTTTCCATCAGGAAGCTTCTAGATAAGACCATAGGTGAAAATATCCGAAATGGGAGAAACCCAAGAGGGATGAGATGCCTGATACCCGATAGGAGAAATATTAATTCTTGTCTTATAATTGTGAAAAATTGTGAAGATCTTTTATGATTGGGATATCTGCCAATGGAATGAAAAGTTTAGAATTGTTTTTAGATGATCTAGATGGGATGAATGTGCAGGCGGCCTCCCAGTGTGTAAACGGTACCCATAGATAGGTGGTTCTTATTTTTTTGTTGTTTCCGTATATTGCATCGGTGAGGTTTTCACTATGGGAGAACTTTTTTCTTTTTCTTTTTGCTTTGTGATGTTATGATTTTGGTGGATTAGGGGATTAGGGTTCGTGAGCTCTTGGGCGAAGTAGGTTGTAGCATCAGTTAATATGGAATCCCTTCTTGGGATCGAGATAGGGGTATGTAGTCTTGAGTTCCTCGATGGCCTCATTTTTGGAAGAGGTCCATGGAGACGTGATTTGATTGGTCCTGATTGATATGGGTAGGGTGAGAATGATATCAGGGGATGGTTCGAATGGAATGTTGGTAAAAAGGATTGTATTAGCGAGGTCCTCAAAGAGGTCATGTGTGGAACTGTCTCAACATCAGATTCAATATCTTCACCATTAGTCGTTGTCTCAACACACTTAGCAGTGGAAGCATCAAGGTTGTAACCTAAACCATAGGAGTTAAGCTTTTCTGATGGGATAACGGGATCTAGACGACCTTGTTCATTCTTTCCAAGACCTTTACCCTTCCATTTCATATTTTTCATGATTTTGTTTCCTATGATGTGTTCGAGTGATTGATAACATGTAGCGAACCAATCATCATACAACCAAGAGCTCTCTAGAACCTTGAATTCTCTCATCTTCAAAGTATCTGAATTGTCGAAAAACACTTTTTCCAAGTTTGTAGATGGGAGCTATTCGTAAATGGGAAGCATTTGTTTTCCATAACTGTGTGGTGATAAAGGTAGGTTTCCAATGTGAAAAGAATTTTCAACAATTTGAAATTGGTACTCATCGCATCCTTTATCAATGATTTTGAATGTGGATGTTTTCTTAGATGAAGTAGAATGGTGCATCCAAATTTTTGCCATTGTTTCTTTTGCTCTTCTAGAATGGTAGTGGCATCTGCAACTACACCCTTAAGCAATTTCCCACTCAAATCTTTTGGAGAGGGTGCCTTGTACCCTTTCTGTGCAAATGCCCATTTATCATCAGCCTTTGTCACCAAGTACTCCTAGTAAGGGATCTTTGCCACATTGAATGACGGGTTGTTATAGTACTAGAAATTTGCACAAGTTTTGTCTCCTTCGTGCATATCTTTGTTCAAATTTGTACCTTCCCTAATGAAGGTTGTGCTCAGGTTGTGTTCCTTGCCACGAAAAAAATTTGTATGCCTTTGCTCGAACTTGATGAAGATGCACTCTTAGAGCTCTTAAAACCGCCGTTCGCGTGGATGGCGAGTAGAGCCCACTATGGTTGCCGCATCATCCTTTAAATCCTCTCATCCACAACCCCACATCTAATAACTTGTGCTATGGTTGCTGCACCTTGCCCTTTCTAGATTCTTCTCCTCTAGCTTTGTCAACTCTGCTCTCATCTCTCGCTTTGCCTCTTCCGACGTGTTGGGGAAAACCGCAACATCTCGGCAAACAATACATGAAAGGTGATATTTCAAATGATTGATGCTTGCAGACATTTTTCTGCCACGAAATTGCAAATAACTTCATTTTTACCAGCTCCACGTACACCATACTTCCATGCTTTGGTATGGACACTCGCAGGAATGGTCCCTGCTTTAGTGATCTTAACTTGATGCATGCCAAACGATGCCGAGCTTGATGTCATTGTTAAGCTCTAATTTACTGACACAATGAACATTTAAAAACTTAGAAAAACATAAGCTTAATTAAATAAATGAAAAAACATGCCTGACTAACAAATTTGCGTTAAAAAACCAAAATACATACTTTTGGCTGCAAATGAGTATAAAAAAATGACAAGCATTCGATTTTACATCACATGTATTTAGAATTACAGAATGAATCGAATTCTGATACACATCCATAAAATTTAACTAGTTTACAATGAATTTGCGTTAAAAAAAATACATACCTCTGGCTGCAAATGAGTATAAAAAAGTTATGAGCATTCGATTTTACATTACATGTATTTAGAATCACAATATGAATCTATAAAACCTAAATAATATATACAAAATTTGAAAAAACTTGAAAGAATTTAAAAAAAAAACCTACCTCCAAATGCAATTCTCCAAATTATCTCTTCAAATTCACTCCAAAATCCACTCAACACAAGCAATGCAAGCTCAAATGGTTGTGTGAGTGAAAATGAGGGAGTGGAGGGCCTTAAAAAGAGCAAAAACCATGTAAAAGCAGCGGTTTCGTGTTTACGCGTTTTAACGTGGGGCGAGTTATTTTCAAGGACTCGCTGAGTTAGCTGGCGAGCCCCCACAGGCGGGATTTTATGGCGATTAACTAGTTTGTTCAAGCGATTGGCGAGTACTCGCCGAGTTTTCCATCTATGGTATTTTCAGCTGTGTGTGAGGACTATCATTTGCAGATTTATAATTAATAATTCAGCCTTCTATTTTGATCCAATCTGGTATTTTTCTCATGTTCTTGCCCTTATAAAAATTGTTGATCAGTTTGGGAAAGAAATTTAGTTGAATTACTTCAGTTTTGAGTGATTTTCTTCCTTCATGCAAGTCGCCATTTACTAGTAAAATTCAGATCTGCACTTGGTTATTTTTGTATAATTTCTACTAGTATTTTTGGTTGGGATTTGCGGAAAATCCATTTGGGGTTAGGATTTGTCTCTTTGGGGACATTACAATATCCATGTCACTGCCTCTTCATTGATCAATCATTTTTCGTGGCCTCAAATACTGACTGCTAGAGATGGACCTTCAACCTTGCCACATCCTTTTGCTCTCATTTAAAAAAAAATCCTTGGTAGCTGTTGATTCTATTGGAGATGTTTTGAACTCTCCCCTTTTCTTAGATTACATTTATTTCCCTACAGTCCTATTAAGCACCTTTGGTTGTCCTTCACAACCAACCAACTGAAGGACAAGTAAGTGTGAAGAGCTTTATAGTGGTTTACGTATTTCAAATTTTTATGTATGTCAACCAAAGAATCATTTGATGGTGGCCTCTTTCATTCTCAGCCATTCATGTTGCCTACCATATTCCTTGCATTAAGTTCGACAATGCACATTGTCCTGTCAATAATGAGCCCGACACATACTGATCTGCTTAAATTGTAAGCTATTTTTTGGGATATGTTGTTTTTCATGATTAGCTACTAATTTTTGAATTGTTCCTCTTTTGTCCTCTTTAACATGACAGGTTCATGTCAAATGCTCTTTGACCTACATGGATTTTGAGGGTCGTTCTGATGGGCGCTCCATCAAGTCAATTATTCAACACGTGGCACCTCTCAAGCATGTACGTATTTTCTCTTCCTCAGGATGGGCTGTTAAAATATGCTTTTGCTGGTTTGTGAAAATATTTCTGTGAAAAAGGAAATCTGTTTGCCAAGGGAAAGTGCCATTGACATTCTATCTTACTCTGATAAGTTGAATATAACTTGAATAAATAAATTCATCTTTGGAACCATTAGTTTTACTATTTAGGTGAAGTAGTATCAATTACTGTGAAACATGCTAAGCATCGCATCTGTTCTTTGCATTTTACTTGAAAGTATTTAGGATCGTTTATCTCTATCATCTGTTCTGTGAGTGGAGACAGTTGCCATTGGGAAAGTGTCATGATTATCAGTCCCTATTATCTTCTACCTATCTGCTGTCTTGGTGGCATTGCTTATTTTTAAAAGTGAATTATTTCAATAATATAGCCTGTTGCTGCAGGAATGGTAACTTGCTTTTTATTTGAAGATAAAATTTCTAGTTATATTGACTTCTTGGGGCCATTCATTATAACAATGCTATTTTAAAACCTTTGGCTGGTTAATATGCACATGAATAAATTGATGGTACACCTTCAAATGGATATTCTGTTTCCAAAAAGGACCTGCAAGATAATGTTTCCTGGCTTCAAATAGTAACCCTCTGTTGCAAGGACATCTTGGAGGAAAGGAAAAACGCGGGTAACTATTTGTTGTAGAATCAGTTTAAAAACCTTAATTATTTGAGAATTACGGAAACTATATATTTCACGTTCAATGGTCGTTTCCTTATGTCCAGGCTACCTAGTAGTTATTGCATACTACTCTAGAGGCAAAATATTAAGTGCATGATTTTTTAAGAAGTTGACAATGACACCTCTAAAGTAACTCCTTAAGGGCATATTATGAAGTCTGAAGTGTGTTGGGACTAATTTGGTTTTGGCCTTTAAACTATAACTGTGTATTTCATTTATTTGTTTCAAAGCACAGGTTGTACTTTTTCCTGCTCTTAACACTCCTTTGTAAACCCTATTTTGTTGTTTTTATGAGGGGGGACTATTAGTTTTCTTTTGTGTCTATATTGAGTGTTAGCTAAATCTGTGTGTGAATACAATTATATTTAATGTTCCTATAAAAAATTAGCCGTTCCTCCCTTTTTTTTTTTGCTGTATCAACCTTTTCCTGATTATTCTTTTCGGATCCTTGTCAGTGAACTGTTCAATGCGTTGGCGGTATTGTTCTCAATGAACTGTTTGCAATGTTGATGGTATTGGTTCCAATGACCTGTTTTTATCATCTCTAGACATTAGTTTAATTACTACCCCTTTCTTTCGAAAATCTTCATATGTCTTGTGGTTGGTAGTTGGTACTTGTATCTGTATTGCTTTAGTGATGGTAATTGAGCTTCATTGGATTCTGAGTATAGTCGAGTGGTCAAAAACTATTTGTTTTCATGGACTGCTAACTAGTTTGGGAGCAAATTAGATACATATTTAGTAATCTCTACTTCATATATTTCTTATGGATGATGTCCATTATGTTAAGTGTCAGAAATCGATTTGATTTAATATTATCAATTTTCCTGTGACTAACATTAAATGAATGGAATTCTCTGTTCTGTTTGAGGTCCATTGTTGAATCATAAAGAGTATTACACTTTAGATAATTTTTCTCTTGCTCCAAACCTTCATAATTATTTACATGACAAACACTTCTTTTTATGTTGGGTGAAGGTTTTAGTTCATGGATCTGCTGAGGCGACAGAGCATTTAAAACAACACTGTTTAAAGCATGTTGCATCCATGTTTATGCTCCTCGGATTGAGAAACTGTGGATGTGACATCAGATTTGTCTGCTTACAAGGTAAATCTAATGATAATCTTTACCTATTGCGCGGTGGAATCGCTTATCCCGAAACCTTGGCATATTCCTACTTTTTAGTAGAAGTAAAAATCGTGAATACTTTATTTCTTATGGAAGACATCCCAGCTGTGTGATCAGTGCTTCAAGCATTTCCTGGATTTAGAAGGTTGTAGCTTGAGACTATCGAACAACATTAATCACCCAACCAAATCTTATTGTCTATGATGTTGCTTTTAACGAATTTACGATTTTCAAATTACAGGTGCGACTTTCAGAGACTTATGAGCAATGTCCTTTTTAGAAGGTATAGTTCTATCTGTTGAAACATTATAAACCCCTCTTTGTCTGCAAGATGCATGATGAGTTTCTGTATTTAATGAAAGTCTAGCTGTTACATAAAAATACAATCTTAGCAAATAGAAGAGAGTGTCAATCAATCCTATTGGTGATTGCCAAATTCATCCTAACCACTTGCAAAACATTCACTTATACAAGATTTCAGTCTTAGGCTATAATAAGCCCTTGTTATACAATTTAGCGCAAGATTATTTAAAGAATGTTTTTATCTGATCGTAGTAGTTTGTTCTTAAAAACAAGGTCTATTTTTAAATGTCATAATTTGTTTGTACTAAAAATATGTGTGCAGCTTGGCGACTATGAATTAGCATGGATTGATGGGAAGTGGGAAACAGAGAGGATGATATGCTTCCTCTTGTTCCTCTGTCCACAGATCCACCACCACATAAAGCAGTTCTCGTAGGGGATTTGAGATTAGCAGATTTTAAGCAGCTGCTTGTAAGCAAAGGTCTCCAGGTATTACTCTACATATTTCCAGGTTTACTTCATTTGATTGTTTTGTTATTGACTATTTTTGTTATACATGCTGAAGAAATGGAAACAACGAATTTCAAATATTTAACTCTTTAATTTCAATTCAAGAAGGTCAAAACCATCCTTTTATTAAAATATTTAAAGTTCTTAACTATAATTATCTTTAGCCCAGGTCTTTGCATTCTTGCAGCTGTTGATTTATAAAATGTTTTTGTTTATGTTCTTAAGGATATCATTCCTTCTATAAGCTATTAATTTAGTCCTTATTTGTTTTTGTTTTTGCTTGGATCACATTTTCAAAATTTGTAAAGCTGTGTCACTCTAGAATGCACCCCATAATCGTTACACCTGAACTATGCCACACATCTGCTGGAACTATGGATTGCCTTATTATGGCTAGAGGGATTTGAGCCTCGTCCCCAGTTACCATTGCATCAGAGTCCCTTGAACCGGCTCTTATTTTAAATTGCAAAAAAGTTGATGTGCTCTTAAGTACTGCATTTTTACTAATTAGTTTAGGCCTGCCAAGTTCTAGCATATAATTACTCCATATTTTTGATGCAACCAATTTGTCAAATTTAATCTTTTTTCATATTACCTTGTATCTAGACTGCACGGATACGGATACGGGTGCGGGTATGGGTATGGAGTACGGATACGGGTGCGTTTTGATGCAAGCTGAAGCGGCAAATTTTAAAAATCTACGGTACAGTACGCTTTTGGGTACGTTTTATATATATATATTGTATTATATTATATATATTATTATATTATATATGCATATAAAATTATAAATTTAAAGAAACATTTGCATACTTATTGAAATTTAATACTCATACAACTTAAAATCATTCATAGAACATGAAAACAAATTTCCAATACTTTGAGAATTGAGACTTGAGTTTGTATTGATTCATAATGTTCAAAACATAATAGTTAATAACATAGACTGTATTATAGATTTGATAATTCATTATTAATGCCTTAAGCTTGAGTTAGACGTATCATTGGACATTAAAAAAACATTTAAAGTCATGAAATATTTTAATTCCTTTCTCAAACCAAGGATCTTGTCAAGGCAAGGATCTTGTCATTATATTTCTGATTTGTGAAATCGATTTGTAGGCTTGGCACCTAATGTCAAATGAAGAAGATAGGCTGCCCAACCACCAAGTGCTTCAGTTGTTCACATGCCTTCCAAATTGACTCCTATGAGGAGCAACACGAAAGCCCCAAATAGTAAGTCAACCAAATGAAGTCCTTTTCATCTCTCTTGACCCTTGAGCCTATTGGCAATATTGAATCTCACACGAACTTTCCAAAATTCAATTCCAATCAAAGCCCTCATGTTTTATTTATTTTTGCACTTAAAAAAGAAAAAAAAAAGGTACTCTGTGGTGCGTACCCACAGGCCCTGGGTATGTCTCGGGATGCGGTTTCCGTGCCCTAGGCGTACCTAGGGCCTGTGGTGCTACACCAGCGTACCAGGGCGTACCCGTACCCAAAACGTACCCAGCCTGGTACGAGGGGGTCTAGGGCGTTTCCGTGCAGTCTAGCCTTGTATAATGAATTTATTTTATATACAAAAGGGATGTTATTTACCTACCACCTGTGGCATGCTGTCCTCCTTTCATCTGCCCCAGCCTCCATCAATCAAAACCAGCAAACTTCCTTATCAAGTTATCAGGCAAGTGTTGATAGGATGTTAGACAGACTGTTTAAGGAGCCCATGGCCTCCTCCCAATCCCTATCTTCCCTGTTTGTCATACAAAATTTAAATCTGCTAGTTTGAAATGATACACATCAGATCTGCCAAGAAGATCTACAAAAAAATTCTGCAACTCCATGCAACATAAAACCATTACAAGGTCAATCTTAAGTAATCAAAAGGAATATGGCTGTTACTCCAGCTTAGATACACCCCCAAAGTCTCTCTCTTTAGAAGAGATGAAACATTGATTGTGGTCATGAAAGGAGAAAGCTCTAAACAGCTGGTTCATGGATCCCTTCCTAAGACAAGAAAATCTCATAGTTTGGGACCTGGGTCAATGAAAACAAGAGGACTTATGGAGAAAGTGGAAATACTGACAATGCCCAAGGGATACTTCGTAGCTGTGTTCTTTTACAATCTTATTTATTGTTATTGTGCATTCACCAATTGAGTAGAGATTTAAGTGATGGTCAATGTAAAGTTTCTGTTTATAAGCCTGGTTTATGAATTGAATTATTTGTTTGGGGTCTCCTTCATTTGAAGTTTTGTATCAATTTTCTGGTAGTCATTTGAACACCATGGAAACAAACTAACAATTCAGCCATATTGTTAGTTTGTTTTCCAATTACTTTGAGATAAGCTAAAATGCATATTCCCTGATCATTTCTTATCATTGCCTCTATCGTTGCCCATTCCAGATTATTTTTGGCTGCTCTGCCAAAGTTAAGTTTGAATCAGTTTTGTTGAAGAAAAGTCCAATTGACCTAAGTTTTAGAAATAACCATTGCATTTATAGTGGAAAGTGATATCCCAACTATGGGCTAGTTGCAAATCCAGCATATTTAAGGAGTCATAACTCCAATCTTCTCCAGAGTTGAGAATTATTCTTTTGTTTTGAATGTTGTTTTTATGACACAAATAAATTGCTTGGGTTAAGAATTTTCCTCCAAGAAGTTTCTTGTATTCCTCTCCTTTCATATCTGTCATATGATGACTTTGGATTTGCTGGCCAATGTGTTTGATTATGTCCATTTCAGTTTTCTACTAATCCCATTCTGTAAAGCTTGGTCAATTGTAGTCACGTTTGCCCCATTTTCTTGGAGGGTTTCAAATTCTTTACACATATATTTGGCAAGAGGGTTATTGATGAAGAGGCGGAGAAAGGATTCATTCTTTGCTTTGGAGCTGGGGCAAGTGCGGGTCCTATGATTCCTCTTTTTGAAAATTATCAGCTTTTAAATTTCTTTTGTGGGATGGAAGCCATTAAAAAGCTTTGATTTTTCGCCAATTATGGATACCCCAGATCTTGTTCTTTTTTTTGATGGTGTGAGGATTACCTTAGAGGATTACCTTAGAAAGCTGATATGCAGAAGCCACAGTTACATCACCATGAGTAGTATGAGACCAAATAATTTTGTCCCGTGCTTTTGATAAAAATAGCTCTCTCGTCCCCAGCTCAATCTTTAAGCCTTTGAACACTTTGACTGAGGTTTCCATCCATATAATCAAATAGAGATGTATTCCAAGTATATTGACCATGCTGATTTTGTGAACACTAATCAGAAACTGTTATGCACCCTTTTTCGTTCGAGCTGCTTTTGAAGCCCTCTGTGCATATATTGAGTAAGAGGGGTGTGAGTCGCGACCATCCCAACTTTGATTCCAAAAACTCATTTTGTCTCTCTTTCCTATTAGCCAACTTATGAGTTTGTAAAGATTAGTAACTCCCCTTTTGATGTGATTTAATGTGCTTGCCATGTGTTGGTTCATAGAGAAGTGGATAAAGCCTGGAATTATCTATTTGGTTTTTTTCCAATAGGATTTGTTCTTTAAGGCATATTTCTTGTATGATCGACCTCTTTGCACTTATCATTGCCATAGCTTGATTAAAAGAATGGGGATTTAACATTAAGACCCCCTTAGTTTTTGAAGAGGGTAGTTGAACATGATATCCTTAAGTACTTGAAACTCTCTTGATGCCTCTCGAAAAAAATTTCCTTGGATTTCAATGTGAAGAGAGAGGGGGAGGAGAGGAGAGATATATAGGGACCACCTTTAAAAGCTGCTTGACCATCTGCATTCTCCTGCAAAATTGAGCCATCTATTATTCCATCTTGATAATTGTGGGGATGTTTACCAAGTTTCTCGTTCTTAATGAAGTTAATGCACTAGCTATTGAAGAAAATAGCAAACTTAGAAATGTTGGAGGGTTTATGTTACCTCGGATATGTGATGTGATACGGGTGCAAGATGATGATGGATTCCGCTGCTACTGAATCGGATGGAACACTGAAATAAGACTGAAAACAATATTGATTAGATAGATTTATGCGGGGCTGCACAGCAAGCGGACCCGAGAAGTGTTAGCTCCCTCGGTGGATGTCAACCCCCGTTGTTAAACAAAATTGATACAAAGTAAGGTAAAGCGAAAGGATGCGAGAAATTAAAGGATTTACACAAGAATTTGGCGTAATGCTTATGATTGATTTAATATTGATATGATTGAAATAAAATACAAATTAAATGTACTTGGTTTGGGTCGAAGCTGACCCAGATTGTGTAGAGGAAGGTCGCGCTGACTTTGATGGCAAAAAGATGGAACAACAAGCTTAATGTAGTAGATCTGGATGCTCACGAGTGCAAGTTAGATAAAGCGAGGCTGCGAGATATTGAAACATCCTACGAGAGGAGGTTTGAGGCAGAAATGAAAGAGTACAATAACAAGGATCATGGTGGATTTGGGTTGAAAACTAGACGAGTTCGAGAGAAGCGAGATGGTAGGTTCGGCGTTTGGAAACAATGCGAGAGGCTGAGCAGGACAACGAAAGGAATTTGAAACGAGAAGGATGAGGATAGAGGAGACAATTTGGAGGTCGGCGACGACAGGCGGATTGGCTGACGATCTAAGCCATCTTCAAACAAAGCCGAGGGAAATAAGTGGATCAAAGAACCTGCAGTAGAAAAGCTGATAGAATAGGCGATAATGGAGTCTGTTGTTTTTGGACCTGCGAAGGTTAGATCTGAAACAAGGCAGCAATAATATGATAATAATTGCATAAAAAGCGATACCAAGCGATGATAACCTCCAAAGGAATGTCTACGAGCAATGCATCAAACTAGAAGGGGATCCGAGAAGGTCGTGTTACGTTGCTTGAGATGTTTAGGCAGAGTAACTCGTAGGTTGCGAAAGCTTGGATATGTGCATGCATCGATGAAGAATGGAAAGAAAGCGATTAGCTTTATAGAATTCGAAATACGATCAGCTTGGGTTGGAGTCGCGCGACTTAGAAGAAAGTTTCCCCCGATGGGAGGATTTTTACGCTTTTAGGCGCGAAGTTCGTGTTTTTAAGGATGGGATTGAATGCTTTAAACTATGTTGCCGTGTTCGGCGAACTTGAGGAAAAAATCGAAATTCGCGAATTTTAATAGTGCGTTGAAAATCGCGATTCAATTCGCGTTTTTTTCCTTTTTTGGCAATTTTTTCCTTTTTTGGATTTTTGGTGAAAAAAACACAAGGAAAGAAAAAAATTGCCATTTTTGAAAAGGGTCCGGGAATATGTAGCCCATGCAAAACTTGCATGTGCCATAACTTTCATTCTGTGGCTCTGTTTTAGGTGTCGTTTTCTCTAAAAGTGCATATTTTCTCGAGCTCTACGCATTGATGGCAATATTTTTCTTATTTTCATAAAATCCATTTTTGCACCTTTTTCGACCAAGCAACTTCTTGCAATCTTCTGAAATAATCATGAGCTTTGATCGCCTGTAGATAGATTAGTAATGAAATCAATGAAATGTGATATTATCTCTCTTTTGAAATGTGAATTTATCTTTTGTTTTTATATATTTAATAAAAATGTATATTTCTCATAGTCGAATTTAATCACGAATTTAATCGCTGATTTTTTTACAGTGAATTTTTCATGAATTTAATCATCGGCGAATTCGAACACGAATTCGAATGCGGCAACTTAGGCTTTAAAACATGTAGGCGGGAAGATGATGAGATGTGGGTAGTTAGGGCATAAAAATAGATAGGAGGAAAGATTAGAAAAAGCAAGGGGGTGGATTTAGGATAAAAGCACACTAAATAGAAGGTTGGTTGGGCAAGGCAAGATATTAATGGATTAATTTAATTAATTAATGTAACTTAATTAATTAATGGGACTTGGATGGGCATTTAATTAAATTAAGGGGGATGAGCTAATTTAAAATTAATTACGCACACGCAGGCGATAAAGGGTATAGATACCGATTTTAGGTGTCTACGGGAAATTTTCTTCTCGTACTTCCATTATGAGAATTTGACCTTTCCTTCGTGCGGGGATGTTCAAAAAAAATGTTTGATTTGGTTTTATTTATTTGCTTCCCTCATGCCGTATATGTAAAGTATCTTGTTAATTTGAGCTCTTTCACTTTTGAGTATCTGTTGTCTCCCTCCTTTGTGGGTATTTCATGAATTTTACCTTGATTTTTAGCCTTTTTGCAACATTACGCAAAACCTTTCCATATAAGACCAAAAAGGCAAGTGCAGATTGTTTCTCCTGTTTGAGCCCTCTAGAAGTAAAAATCATCTGGATTCTCCCTCCAAAACAGAGCCATCTATTAGTCCATCTTGATATTTGTGGGAATTCACCTTCTTTGTAATCCATGATTCGAGAGAATTTGACTTTTCCTTCTTGCACGGATGTTCAAATGGAAAATGTTGTATTTGGTTTTGTTTATTTGCTGCCCTGATGCCTCTTGTATATGTTGTATATGTCAAGTATCTTGTTAAATTGAGCTCTTTCTCTTTTTGAGAATCTAGTGTCGTCCTCCTTTGTGGGTATTCCATGAATTCTGCCATGTTATTTAGTCTTTTTGCAACATTTTGCAAAACTTTTCTCCCATAAGAATGTAATGTGTCCTTTTCAGAATTAATTAATTTTGGATACCTGAAGCCTATTTTTATTATTTTCCGTAGGCTAAGGGGTGATTAAAAGAGGGAAAATAAATTAATTAAGTGGTCCAAGGGTATTTTTATATTTTATTTGGAAAAGGGACACTTAAATTATATTTAAATAGCTGAAATAGAATAAAATAATAATAGAAAGATGTACTTCTATTATTAGGCGCCAAAGTCAAAGTTTCTAATTAAATAAAGCATTCTATAATGGGGGCGCCAAGTATAGAATGGGCTGCATGAGGAACAGATCCTATTTTTAGGATGAAGTGAAGATCAAGCCTTTAATTTTGCATATTCCTATTATTAGGATGGGGCGCCAACTTGAGGGGAATAAAGTCATTATTTTAATTGTTTTTGGGAGCATGCATGTAAACCAGAAGGGGGCGCCCACTTTGGAAGAGGATGGGAGGTTATAAAGGCAGATTTGGGTTATATTGTTAGACACCTTGGAAAAATTATCAACTACTGATTTGTCTCTGATAAACCTTCTGCATACCTTCCGTAATAGAGGATGAATACACCTGATTTGAGGCCAAATCCCTCACTTCTCGGCTGAGCAATTCCATTTCAGGGGTTGTAGTGACAATTCAGGGTGCAAGTGTTCCGCCAGTTCAGCTCCAAACAATTGTATTAAGACATTGGTATTTTTATTGTAGCTGGTTCAAATTCAATAAATAAAAGACTGTTTTTACTCATTATGCTTTCTTGTTTTTTTATATTAAAAAATCAGATTAATTTGTGTTGGTTGGATATTTTGTCAAACCAAAATATGAGGTTGAAACCACGGTACATGGGATTAAATCCCTCCTCGAAAGCGGTGAGTGCACTGTTTATTGCTAATCTAAAAAGCGATGAAATAATATATACAATATTCACACTAATCTAACCATTGGGGGTTGGGATGAAATCCAAATCCACATTCACGATTGAGGATATTGCTTTCGTAAGTGAAGTAGGTTAGAAAGCTATTCTGATGAAAAAGCACGGTAGAAAAGAAATGGGAGAAACGTATTTTCTTTGAGTAAACACGAGAGCACGAAATAATCATACGAGTTTTAGATCACGAGATATAGTGTCAGAGATAATTAGAAACAACGAGATTCTATACGAAGAATAGCTTTAAGATCATGAACATAAGAACAACATCTTAAATAAGATATATTTCACAACCAAAGTCTGTGAAAACAATATCAACTTCTATTCTTCAAAATGATTGAAAGAAAACACAAAGTTTTCTCCTTTCGATAGCCTCTTAATACTTCAAAATTCTCGACCCTTTTGAATGCACGGGCATCCCTTATTTATAACAAAAGGAACTAGAGATAAAAGCAGGACGAGATCTAAAGAGTAGCATGTTAGCTTGGAGTTTCGGTTTTGCATGACTCTCACGCAGGAGATCAAGTCAAAGTATGAATTAAAAATATGACAAAACGGAAATAAGAAAAGACATGTCAATCTAAAAATAGAAATGACATGGGACGTTGGGACTTAATCCGAATCATCATCTTTTGCTTCTTCTTCTTTCTCCTCCTCCAGCTGAGACTGTTTGTTCTGAAATTCCTGGAACTTCTGAATAATGCCTTGCATTTCATTCTCATCAGTGCGGTGGAATGATCATTCCACATTTCGCAGGTTTCATGAACATCACTGGCGGTCTTGGGAAGTTTCTTGATCCTTTCTTGAGCTTTCTTAAGGCCTCTAAAGTGTGCTCAATCCTTCTGGCTGACCCGATGACTTGAGTCAAATCCGTGTACGGAGTTCATCTTTGAATAGATTCTGAACTTGTTTGAAGAGATCGTCTGGCGATAGGATACAGAGTTCCCAGCCCGACACCTTCGGACAAATCTTTAGCAATTCTTCTTCGGATCACTTTTCCCATCGATCAATTTATCCCTTGATTCTCTCGACTTGCTGCGAGGCTTTGTTGAGGATCTTTACTACGAACTTGATGGCCTTGGTCAGTGAAAGTGTTTATCTGTATGTGGAAGAACGCCTTCTTCTACGAGAGATGTCTTGGTATTTGCTTTAGCACTTGGAAGCTTCACAAGTCAAATCAAGGCATCCCGATTTCTTGATGAATTCCTCATCCATCTTCTCTCCTTCCTTGAATCTCCCCCAAGACTTATGAACCTTCACCACGTCTTGAATTACTTCTTTCCCTGTTGGAGCATCTTTTGGATCCATTCATCAACCACCCTTCCTTTTTAGCAATCTTCTCAATCGTAGGCAGCTTGATGAGAAATCAAATCCAGCGGAATCTGAGAAGAAGATGGTATGGATTCCCGGGGGTGTTGAGAGTTTAATCAAAACCTCATCATTGCTCCACTTTTTCCTTAAGCTCATTTCTGCTTGTCCTTTGTTTCTTTGACTTTTGGCACGCTGACACGTCTATGGAAACCCGTGCATCTTGTTGCGCTCCTTATTTGTCATCTTTCCACTAGAGCCACCTTGGTTATCGATAATCGGAAGCTGTTATATCCTCTCTAGTTTTGTCGGCCGAGGAGTGGCGATCTCTGCGAACTTATCTCTGAAGCATCTACCAAAACCCTTGAAAGCTGTTTTGGGTTTCTTGGCTGATTTCGCGGTAGAAGCCTTAAGTGAGCTGAAATCAAAGGTGGTAGGGAATGCAATCACTTTCCTCTTCCTCGGAGTTTGCTCGAGTAACCATTGTGGAGTATCGGAGGAAATTGCCAATGTTGTAATAAGCGGTATTCTACTCTCGAGGAGAAGATTCTACTATTGGAGGGGCAGCAGGCCAGCGTGGTAGTAGGTCTGATGAATAGAGGCACGAGGTTGTGGGGGAGTGTTGGTGATCACTTGGGTTCCCGGCGAGAGAGGGGTGAGAGCCGGAGAAAATATTAGCCATGCTTGAAGAAGTGGATGGGGAATGAGGAGGCTGAAGTGGTTGTTGAGGCGGAGGCACGGTTCGATTTCCAAAGCCTTGAATACGAGATAAGGTCTCTCCAGGTTGAGCTTGATCAGCAAATGGTGAAGTCAGAAGTAGCTTCCTCCTAAATTAATCTCCCCTATTTACGTGGTGTTGGTGATTACGCACAAACCACCGTTTGAAAACTGGAGAGGCAATTGAAGAGATTTGTCTTTCTTTCCTCTTCTTGGGAACCACGATTTTTATAGACCCCAGAAGATTCTTTGTCCTTTTCTTTTGGGAGGGCCCCACCTCCGTTTGACCAACTTTGGAAATTTGTCATCTTTAAAATTCATGCCCCGAAGAGCCATTTTTGGTGCGGCAAGAATGAGAGCCGACCTATCGTGATAGAGGCTTTTATTTGGCGACCAATCAATAGGCGGGAAAAGCGTATCGATCTTCATTAAGCCCATCATAGGACATATCGACACACTTTCATTGTCGGTTGTGCCATCATGCAATCAGAAAGCTCTAGCGTCACGAATCTCATTAATAGTTAACCTCTTATTATCTTTTACTGCGACTATGACTTCGTTCGCGAGATCCACCCCGGATATCCTCGATGTCGGGCTGTGCGGATGTTGGGCTCCATGGGTTCTAAGTACTCCTCGGATGTCAAAACCATCCCGAGACTTCATATGCTTCTTTAATTTCTCACGGAGTTCACATTCAACATTTTTAGCCTTTGCCAGCATCGGCAGTATATCTCCCGATAGAAATTGGGAAGGATCTTTGCTGCCTTATCTTTCTGTTGGAATTTGTGAAAATCCAATAGGTACATGTCGACGATTCTATTAGTATCGATCTATCCCACACGGATAGCGAGGCGACAGGAAAGGCTCTCCCAGTACATGACCGTTCGAAGGTAGGTAAACTTCTTGAGGCCTGTAAGAAGATACATCCCCATTTAGATACCTCGGTCAAGCTTCGTCGATGCCCTTGTCTTTCTTAGCCACAGGTTCGGCGGCGGATGTTCTCGTAGAAAAGGCGTCATTCACCCTCTAAAATGATCCTTGGACCCCCTTTTTGTTATTTGAGGATAATACTTATAAGTGGGTTTGTCGTTACTTCTTCCTTTAGTATCCGGTCAGGGGATAGCTCCTCATCCCAGAGTGCTGCATAGGCCACGTATGAGAACATATAAAACTTTCCGTCGATAAGACCGTCGTCATCTGAGTCGATCTCATTCGATAAGGGTTCCCGATCGATCCCTTCTTTGGTTCTTCTTGATGGTGACCATAAGCGATACATCCATCCATGAAATAAATTTGATTCGTGACCAAAAACCCGGCTCGGCGAGGGTGATAATGTCATTGATTTCTTGTATGAAATCACATCTAGGAATAGTTCTTGGAAATCTAGATATTCTTGGTTTTGCCTTGACCCGAGAACTTCTTATTGACATCCTTAATGCAATTTTCATGAGTTCTTGTCCCAGGCCTTGAGCCGACTTGATATTTAGGTCCCCATACTCCTCGGAATTAGGTAGTTTTGGGAGATCATCAAAATAAGCTCCATCTAGTTTGATAACTACCTCACCGGCCCCCGATTCCTTCTTTGAGCGAGAAGCGAGTCGTAGCTGGACGCCAAGCCAAAACAAACTCTGGACATTGGGCGGACATGGGAAAGCTTCTTTGCGAGGCGAAGCCACTTTATTAGCTAAAGCCATCATCCATGGGGTTTGAGAAGAACTCTTCACCTATTCCAAAAGTCGTCCATATCTATGTTGCGAGTTCGGTATCACGATATCATAATTCTGATCAATATATGATGGGGATTACGGTTTCTTAAATTTGTACTTCATCTGCTAGACTTCTCGGCCTTCTCACGAGATGGACCGAGGTCCGACATGAAGAATGTGGAGGAGAAAGACTCGGAACTCGAGGTGATCTTTGTTATTGGAAATCCCGATTAGTAGAATCGGCTTTGGAAGAAGAAAGAACCCGACACGCCCGAAGAGGATGTCGGAAAACCACGAGAACAAGACAAGTTTGATCTGCCGGAACTTTGGCTTAAGCCCGACACTTGCTTTTGATAGCGAAGCAGGCGGAAACCACGGCACTCCTTGCTAATGGCGGACACGGGAGAAACCCGGCGCCCACTTTTGATAGCGGAACTTGAGATTCCCGACACTTCTTTTGAGGTCGGAATGTTGAGAAACCCAGATACTTCAAGCTTCCTTTATACTCAGGGCCTTTGAATCTGCAAAGCAGTCTTCAAAAACCGAGAAGCAAAAACAAAGTCTTTCTGTATTTCCACATATCTGACTTCCTTTCTTTTTGTTATTCATATTCCATACATCATGCATATAATTAGAATTTTGGAAGAAACAGCATCGATTGATAGTCTCGAAAAGAAAATAAACCCTAAAAACCCAAAACCCTTTCCAAAACAACACGAGAAAGAAGAAGGAAGAAAACCTTGACAAGCGGCAAGAAATTGGGAAGAAAATACGCGCAATCGATTCATAAAAATCAAGAATAAAGAAGGAAGAAAAATACCTTCGATTGAGGCAGGTATGATCGAAAACAAGCGATCGATCGGGCGCGAGTTTGCGGGTTTTGAAAGCGGAAGAGCATGCGAAAAATCCACGAATTAAAAATATGAATGGTAAGAATGGCGTGGAAATCCGCGTATTTATAAGAAAATTAGTAATAAATACACTTCGGCTCGCACGTGCCCGACTCACCAACCATTCGGCATGAATGCCATGTCGGCATGTTGGAGGAGTCGAAAACCCGACACGAAGAGATTTAGTGCATTCGGGTTTGGGTTTCGGAAAACATAGAAACCTGAAAACATGAAGTGCTTAGGTCTTCACATGCCCAAAACCCGAATACAAAGGATTGAGCGGACTTCGGGAATCGGAGAACATGGCGCATAAAACATGTTTTGGATCATGGATGTTCGATGCTTTGGGGTTAGAAAACCCGAATCTGAAGGTCTTCTCAATCTGAGGCGGGTTTGGTTTGGAAGTCGGATGTCATAAAACATGTTTTAACTTATATGCGTTCCGATCGTTGAATTTCCTTAAACCCGATTTGAAAAGGATTTTTTTCAATACTGAGGCGGGTTTGGATTTCGGAGGTCACGCGACACAAAGCGGTTTAAACTTAGGTATGTCGAGCTGTTGGTAACACCCGAAAACCCGATTTTCTTTAAAAGAGGCCATAATGCAAAATCACTTGAAAATTTTGTAGGGGGTTATCCGATCGTTTTGTCGTGAACTCAAAGCGGGGATAACAGTGGCTCGATTGGGGACTTTCTTTGCGATACGAAAGGAAGAGAACTCGGGAATCTCTAGTCTTATTCATTAGGCTACGGGGTCGAGAGAAAACCAAAACAAAACAAAGCGAAGAAAGAAAGAAAGAAAACCAAAAGCAAACACACAACAAAAAGCAAAATATATGCAATGCGAGAGAGCATCTTGCATTAATGGTAAAACGACTTTAGATGTTGTCCTTTGAAAAGCGAGGAGTAACCCTCCATCCAGGATATGATAGAAGGAAACTATTTTCACCATTGACTCGTGGATCTTGAAAGGTCCTTTCCATAAAGAATCAAATTTTCCATGCATTCCTTTACATTCTCTCCTTTTATCCCAAAAGCGACACCGGTCTCCGATCTGGAAGTTGCTTGGCTGCTTTGACTTTTTATCGAAAATCTTCTTCACCTGCTCGATGATCTGTATATCGATCGACCACCTTAATTCGCTCTTCTTGCTTTGGTTGGGTACATAACCCTCTTTTCGATAGAATTACGAAAAGTTACATCTTGACCGCTTTACGCGGCTGCAGAGGCGGCGATTCTCTTTGAAATAGGAATTTCAGCATCGATCCCATCCCGTATAGCTTGGCCGAAAAGGGACATCCCTATGGCTCGCTTTGGGTGATCCGATCAGCCTGACGCATCATCTGATGCTTTGTGCCATGTCCTCGATTTTCTTCTACCGGTTTCACGATTATAGTAACGATTCTTATTCTTTGGACTCGGCTTGCCCATTGCCACAGGGGATAATAGTCGGATGAATGAGCGAGTAATGCTAGAATCCATAGCGAGTGCATTAATTCATGTGGCGAGAAGTTAGAGGCATTATCCGCTACGATCTTATGAGGCACACCGTCGGCGATTATGTTTTCTTTCGGGAACTTATGCGAAGCGACTTGAGAAGTCGCTTGCTTGATTGAGTACTGACCTCTGCCCACTTGGTAAAATAATGCATGTGCGATCGGCACATAGTTGTGTCCCGGCCTTTGGCGCGAGGATTCAATGTTAGATAAAATCAATCCCCCATTGGCGAAAAGGTTCTTGATCACCACGAGGCTTGAGAGGAAGAGCTGCTTTAGCTTGGGGCGACCAGCGAAATGTTGACAAGCTTCACATTTAGACACCCATTCTGCTTTGAACCCGGAAAAGAGTAGGCCCGATAATACCTAGCCCGTAAGATCTTATACTGCTATTCTGAGAGGACGAAAAATGTCCTCCGCATCTTTAGGCTATGAAAGGATTCTAATAACTTTTCTGTTGTGATTTATCAACCACGCAGCCTTGAAGACACCATCGATACCTTTCTTGTATATTGCATTATTCCACGAAGGTATCTCGCATGACTCTCGAAGCGGTCCTCTTCTCCTTTTGATTTAAATGCGGAGGGCATTCACCATAAGTTAGGAAGAAAGCAATGTCCAGTGTACCATTCATCGGTCGTACTCACAAAAGCACCATAGGCAGCTACTGAAGAAGTATCTTGATTCTTCTCACACTCTTGACATGATTCTCTGCGATCAATTGACACGAGCCTCTTCGTCGTACCCGACTTGGTAGGTTTGATGTCAAGTCGTACTCACAACCTTAGCTATCCAGTACCTCTTTGACTTCCCGGCTCTTGTTGAGTTAGAATGGATTTAACGGCGATGTATCGAGGAGCGAGCGAGTATGAGAATTCAGCACATAGTACACGAAATGCTTCACCGCTCGCACCACCGCATAAGCATGTTTTTGATCTGCGACATCTTGATTCATGCTCTTTGAGCGGACGACTCATGAATGCGATAGGAGCTTGATGCCTTCTCCATTTTCTGCATCGGGATCGGCGACCTTGTGTGAGCGAAGCATAGCTATACATGATGAAATCTTTCTTGAAATCTGGACATACTTAGAGCGAGGCGCAAGCAGCTGCCTTTTTGATTTCTTGAATGCCGACTTCCCTTACGTATCTCCATCGAAATGGAACTTTGCTTTTCATCATTCGAGGATATCCTTGGTCTTGTCGTGAAATCAGTGCTGAATCTTCTCGAAATTAACCTTTCCCAGAAGAAAGAATGAACTCTGTTTTACTTGTGGGCAAGGTAAGGCTCACGAATAGCCTTTACCTGTGCAGGTCAATTTTAGTTCCTTCTCTAGTCACAATATGACCCGTGACTTTCATACTTGTCACCCCAGAACATGGACTTCTTAGGATTGACGAAATCCGTGGCGTCTGCATCTCAAAAGTACACCTGCTCTAAATGACCATAATGATCACTCCGCTTTTTAGAAAAGGCAGGTCAAGTCATCCCGAATACCACGACTATGACCTTGCCCATCGGATCTGCGAATCTTTAGAGTCCATAGCTCTCGAAAAGTAGCTCCGGCGTTAATCAAGCCGAATGGCATCCTCCACTGTAAGCAAAGGTACCCCATGGGGTCGTGAAAGGCTGTCTTGTGTTGATCTTACGTGGTTACCTCGACTTGATTATATCACGAAAATCCGTCGAGCATGGATAACATTTACGATCGATGCGATTTGCGATACGATCCATGATCGGCGAGGATAATTATCCTTGGCGAGGAGGCCGATTCAAGTTTGGAAGTCAACACAAATCCGGATCTCGCCATTCTTCTTCTGGCGGGAACAATGTTAGCAATCCGAGTGGAGTGATGGATTGGGAAAATAATTCTAGCATCTAACATCTTGAATTTCTGCGAGGATTGTCCACAGAAATCTTGGATTATAATGTCTTTGCTTACATGCATACGGCTTCACATCGGGCTTGAGAGGAATACTATCTTTGAACATCTTTGGGCTTGAAAGATTTCAAATCTGCATAGGACCGAGGCCAACACATCGATGTATTTCTTCAAAAGCGAAGTGAATCTTACCTTCTCTTGGGGAGAATAGCATTTACTGATATTCACCATCCGAGGTTGATCGGATGAACCTAAATTGATTTGATCCACTTCGGAGGAAGAAGCTCCTTGACTTGCCTTTTGTTTTGGATAAAGCGATCATGCTTGTCAAGCAGACCTTCGAGGAGAAACCGGACCTTTTGGTATCTTGTTGCCTTTCAATTGGATAAATTCACCATCGACCTCTCGATATGGATCTGAAATAGTTTCACGAAAGGCTGATTCGAACCTTGAAAATATAGCTCACTGAAATTGTCGGCCTTTTCTAGAAAAGCCAACACTTGTTGATCATCATTGAACACCCGGTGAGTTGCATTATACGGGGCCATTAGGGCGGTACACAATCTCGATAGAGTACGTGTCTTTAGCTTGAGCGAGGATGAGGAAGAAGAAGAGATGCGAATACGGCCAAAGAATCAGCCTTGTCATTATAATCTCTTAAAAGCGCCTTAATAGAAAATGCATCAAGCATTCTATACTATCCCACACTTTGTTCCTATAATGCCTCGACCGATCATTTTCACACGATATATACCCACGACACGATTAACAATCAGCTCCGCATCCCCACGAACCTTGAGATTCTGATTCCCTTACATGCGGCCAATTCTAATCCTAATAACGGGGCTTCATATTGGCCGTGTTGTTAGTATTATCAAATTGCAACTTATAAGCTGATGGAAAAATCTCGGAGCTAGGAGATATGAGAACAACACCGTGCACGATCAGGTGGCAGGCTACCATCAAATTCGGCGTCAATTGCATTGGGATCTTCCTCTTCCACATCTCTGATAGGTATCTCTGAAAGCCATGAAATAATTCCCGAAGCTAGCATCTTGAAAAGGATCGAGCTTTCGGATCATCGATTTGGTCACCAAATACTTCTTTGTGGTTCGGGATGAAGAACTGTTGAACCCCTCATTGGGATCTTGGCTTAGGTCGATCCATACTAATCTCTCCTCAGACATCTTTACAAAATCCTCTACCCAAGAGGATACCATAAGCCAGGAATGTCGGCTGACCAGAATAGTCATTTTCACTCTCTTCTCGGGAAGGCAACAAATGCAAGCGTCGTCCTTAATTTGACCAATCGGAGGGACTTGTTTAGTTTCATGGAATAGCACCGTCCATATGATTTAGTCAAAGTAAGCCCAGGGCATGGGCCACTTTGCGGGCATAACATTATCGAGAGGCCCTGAGTCGA
Organism: Taxus wallichiana var. yunnanensis; assembly: GCA_018340775.1. Classification (NCBI taxonomy): domain Eukaryota; kingdom Viridiplantae; phylum Streptophyta; class Pinopsida; order Cupressales; family Taxaceae; genus Taxus; species Taxus wallichiana. Next base: position 845,329,480 of record CM031238.1, read on the forward strand.
TGATGCGATTCTTGAGTTTAAACCCATTTATTAGTAGAGACAAATAAAATGGTTCAATCTTTCTGAGGAAGAAGCGGAGTCAGATTATTACGAGGTGTGGGTTGAGTAGGATTTGAAAGGAGACCTTTAGCGAGGTGATGGAGCAGCCGCTTTACTTCCGATGAACTTGGCGGCTTTTCAAATTGTTCGGGATTATTGAAGGTATTACATTGACATTTGAATTTTGGTTCTCTTTGCATGATCGATAATGTTGAAAGCAGATGTAAGAAGGAATGATAGTAGGCTTAGTTCTAATTATATGAGCTTGTCTTTGGGACCTTGACCTTAGGAGAAGGGAAATAAGGAGCAGTTTGTCTTTTTCGTAACCTCTCTCTCGGTTGCACCGAAATAGGGGTACCCCTCTTAACTATGGATACGGGAGGTTCCTTATTCTTCTCCTTAGTATTTTCGGAGGCTTTAAGGAGCGATCCAATCGAGGCGCGCGAGTTTGCGGGTTTTGAAAGCGGAAGAGCATCGAAAAATCCACGAATTAAAAATATGAATGGTAAGAATGGCGTGGAAATCCGCGTATTTATAAGAAAATTAGTAATAAATACACTTGACTCGGCGCGTGCCCGACTCACCACCATTCGGCATGAATGCCATGTCGGCATGTTGGAGGAGTCGAAAACCCGACACGAAGAGATTTAGTGCATTCGGGTTTCGGGTTTGGAAAACATAGAGCACAAAACATGAAGTGCTTAGGTCTTCTGTAGCCCGAAAACCCGAATCTGAAAAGTTGAGCGGACTTCGGGAATCGGAGAACATGGCGCATAAAACATGTTTTGGATCATGGATGTTCCGATGCTTTGGGGTTAAAAGCCGAATCTGAAGGTCTTCTCTATCTGAGCGGGTTTGGTTTGATCGAGATGTCATAAAACATGTTTTAACTTATATGCGTTCCGATCGTTGAATTTCAGAAAACCGATTTGAAAAGTTTTTTCAATCTGGCGGGTTTGGTTTGGAGGTCACGCGACACAAAGCGAGTTTAAACTTAGGTATGTCGGCTGTTGGTAACACCCGAAAACCCGATTTTCTTTAAAAGAGGCCATAATGCAAAATCACTTGAAAATTTTGTAGGGGTTATCCGATCGTTTTGTCGTGAACTCAAAGCGAGGGATAACGGTGGCTCGATTAGGGACTTTCTTTGCGATACCAAAGGAAGAGAACTTCGAGAATCTCTAGTCTTATTCATTAGGCTACGGGGTCGAGAGAAAACCAAAACAAAACAAAACGAAGAAAGAAAGAAAGAAAACCAAAAGCAAACACCACAAAAAAGCAAAATATATGCAATCTGAGAGCATCTTGCATTAATGGTAAACGACTTTAGATGTTGTCCCTTTGAAAGCGAAAGGAGTAACCCTCCATCCGGATATGATAGAAGGAAACTATTTTCACCATTGACTCGTGGATCTTGAAAGGTCCTTTCCGTAAGAATCAAATTTTCCATGCATTCCTTTGTTCTCTCCTTTTATCCCAAAGCGACACCGGTCTCGATCTGGAAGTTGCGGCTGCTTTGACTTTTTATCGAAAATCTTCTTCACCTGCTCGATGATGTCTGCTTTATCACGATCGACCACCTTAATTCGCTCTTCTTAGCTTTGGTTGGTACATAACCCTCTTTTCGATAGAATTACAGAAAAGCTACATCTTGACCGCTTTACGCATGTTGCAGTAGGGCGGCGATTCTCTTTGAAATAGGAATTTCAGCATCGATCCCGTATAGGCCCGAAAAGGGACATCCCTATGGCTCGCTTTGGGTGATCCGATCAGCCCACGCATCATCTGATGCTTTGTGCCATGTCCTCGATTTTCTTCTACCGGTTTCTGATTATAGTAACCCGATTCTTATTCTTTGGACTCGGCTTGCCCATTGCCACAGGGATAATAGTCGGATGAATGAGCGAGTAATGCGAATCCATAGCGAGTTACATTAATTCATGTGACGAGAAGTTAGAGGCATTATCGGCTACGATCTTATGAGGCACACCGTCGCGATTATGTTTTCTTTCGGGAACTTGCAAAGCTTGACTTGAGTCGCTTGCTTGATTGAGTACGACCTCTGCCCACTTGGTAAAATAATGCATGTGCGATCGGCACATAGTTGTGTCCAGCCTGGAGCGAGGATTCAATGTTAGATAAAATCAATCCCCCATTGGCGAAAAGGTTCTTGATCACCACGGGCTTGAGAGGAAGAGCTGCTTTAGCTTGGGGCGACCAGCGAAATGTTGTGAAGCTTCACATTTAGACACCCATTACTGCTGAACCCGGAAAAGAGTAGGCCCGATAATACCTAGCCCGTAAGATCTTATACGGCTGTTATTCGAGAGGACGAAAAATGTCCTCCGCATCTTTAGGCTATGAAAGGATTCTAATAACTTTTCTGTTGTGATTTATCAGCAGTAAGAAGACACCATCGATACCTTTCTTGTATATTGCATTATTCCACGAGAAGGTATCTACGCGACTCTCGGCAGCGGTCCTCTTCTCCTTTTGATTTAAATGCGGAGGGCATTCACCATAAGTTAGGAAGAAAGCAATGTCAGTGTACCATTCATCGGTCGTACTCACAAAAAAGCACCATAGGCAGCTCTGAAGAAGTATCTTGATTCTTCTCACACTCTGCCTTGACATGATTCTCTGCAATCAATTGACACGAGCCTCTTCGTCGTACCCGACTTGGTAGGTTTGATGTCAAGTCGTACTCCTGAACCTTAGCTATCCAGTACCTCTTTGACTTCCCGGCTCTTGTTGAGTTAGAATGGATTTAACAGACGATGCTCGAGGAGCGAGCGAGTATGAGAATTCAGCACATAGTACGAAATGCTTCACCTTTCGCACCACCGCATAAGCATGTTTTCAATCTGCGACATCTTGATTCATGCTCTTTGGCGGACGGCTCATGAATGCGATAGGAGCTTGATGCCTTCTCCATTTTCTGCATCGGGATCGGCCGACCTTGTGTGAGCGAAGCATAGCTATACATGATGAAATCTTTCTTGAAATCTGGACATACTTAGACGGGAGGCCTTGCAGCTTTGCCTTTTGATTTCTTGAATGCGACTTCCCTTACGTACTCCATCGAAATGGAACTTTGCTTTTCATCATTCGAGGATATCCTTGGTCTTGTCAATAAAATCAGTGCAAATCTTCTCAAGAAATTAACCTTTCAGAAGAAAGAATGAACTCTGTTTTACTTGTGGGCAAGGTAAGGCTCGAATAGCCTTTACCACCCATGCAGGTCAATTTTAGTTCCTTCTCTGATCCTGCAATATGACCCAGACTTTCCTTGTCACCCCGAACATGGACTTCTTAGGATTCACGAAATCCCGTGGCGTCTGCATCTCAAAAGTACACTGCTCTAAATGACCATAATGATCACTCCGCTTTTTAGAAAAAGCAGTCAAGTCATCCAAATACATTATGACCTTGCCCATCGGATCTCGAATCTTAGGTCCATAGCTCTCGAAAAGTAGCTCCGGCGTTAATCAAGCGAATGGCATCCTCACTGTAAGCAAAGGTACCCCATGGGGTTGTGAAAGCTGTCTTGTGTTGATCTTACGTGGTTACCTCGACTTGATTATATCACGAAAATCCGTCGAGCATGGATAACATTTACGATCCGATATGATTTGCGATACGATCCATGATCGGCGAGGATAATTATCCTTGGCGAGGGTGATTCAAGTTTGAAGTCAACACAAATCCGGATCTCGCCATTCTTCTTCTGGCACGGAACAATGTTAGCTTGATCCGGGTGGAGTGATGGATTGGGAAAATAATTCTAGCATCTAACATCTTGAATTTCTACGCCGGGATTGTCCACTGAAATCTTCGGATTATAATGTCTTTGCTTACATGCATACGGCTTCACATCGGGCTTGGAGGAATGCTATCTTTGAACATCTTTGGGCTTGAAAGATTTCAAATCTGCATAGGACCGAGGCCAACACATCGATGTATTTCTTCAAAAGCGAAGTGAATCTTACCTTCTCTTCGGAGAGAACGGCATTTACTGATATTCACCATCCGAGGTTGATCGGATGAACCTAAATTGATTTGATCCACTTCGGAGGAAGAAGCTCCTTGACTTGCCTTTTGTTTTGGATAAAGCGATCATGCTTGTCAAACAGACCTTCGGAGAAACCAGACCTTTTGGTATCTTGTTGCCTTTCAGCTGGATAAATTCACCATCGACCTCTCGATATGGATCTGAAATAGTTTCACGAAAGGCTGATTCGAACCTTCAAAATATAGCTCACTTTGAAATTGTCGACCTTTTCTAGAAAAGCCAACACTTGTTGATCATCATTGAACACACCCGGTGAGTTGCATTATACGGGACCAGCTAGAGGCGGTACACAATCTCGATAGAGTCGTGTCTTGCTTGGCGAGGATGAGGAAGAAGAAGAGATGCGGATACGGCCAAAGAATCAGCCTTGTCATTATAATCTCTTAAAAGCTTGCCTTAATAGAAAATGCATCAAAGCATTCTATACTATCCCACACTTTGTTCTATAATGCCTCGACCGATCATTTTCACACGATATATACCCACGGCACTGATTAACAATCAGCTCCGCATCCCCACAGAACCTTGAGATTCTGATTCCCATACATGCGCCAATTCTAATCCTAATAACGGGGCTTCGTATTCGGCCGTGTTGTTAGTATTATCAAATTGCAACTTATAAGGCTGATGGAAAAATCTCGGAGCTAGGAGATATGAGAACAACACCATTGCTTTGATCCGGAGAGGCGGCTGGTACCATCAATTCGAGCGTCAATTGCATTGGGATCTTCCTCTTCCACATCTCTGATAGGTATCTCGAAGCCATGAAATAATTCCCGAAGCTAGCATCTTGAAAAGGATCGAGCTTTCGGATCATCGGTTGGTCACCCAAATACTTACGCATGGTTCGGGATGAAGAACTGTTGAACCCCTCTGATTTGGGATCTTGGCTTAGGTCCATCCATACTAATCTCTCCTCAGACATCTTTCTGAAATCCTCTACCCGAGGGGATACCATAAGCATGAGGAATGTCGGCGACTTGAGAATAGTCATTTTCACTCTCTTCTCGGGAAGGCAACAAATGCAAGCTTTGCGTCCTTAATTTGACCAATCGGAGGGACTTGTTTAGTTTCATGGAATAGCACCGTCCATATGATTTAGTCAAAGTAAGCCCAGGGCATGGGCCACTTTGCGGGCATAACATTATCGAGAGGCCCCAGTCGATGATGCGATTCTGAGTTTAAACCCATTTATTAGTAGAGGCAAATAAAATGGTTCAATCTTTCTGAGGAAGAAGCGGAGGTCAGATTATTACGAGGTGTGGGTTGAGTAGGATTTGAAAGGAGACCTTTAGCGGGTGATGGAGCGGCCGCTTTACTTCGATGAACTTGGCGAACTTTTCAAATGTTCGGGATTATTTGAAGGTATTACATTCGACATTTGAATTTTGGTTCTCTTTGCATGATCGATAATGTCGGCGGTGTAAGAAGGAATGATAGTAGGCTCGGTTCTAATTATATGAGCTTGTCTTTGAGGCGACGACCTTAGGAGAAGGGAAATAAGGAGCAGTTGTCTTTTTAGTAACCTCTCTCTCGGTTGCACCGAAATAGGGGTACCCCTCTTAACTATGGATACGGGAGGTTCCTTATTCTTCTCCTTAGTATTTTCCGGAGGCTTTACGGGAACTGAGATTAGGACCGAGTGAAAACAGCAAATGATTGACCGTCGGCTCACATTCATCTTCATCATATTCGAATAACCAATCTTTGGAGTCGCCAAAGCTGATTCGTCATAAGACTCATCAAGCATATCCTGAAGCTTGAAATCCTCACGGAAATCTTGTTCTTACGGTTCATCATCTTCTTGATTATTTCTCTTGATGCATTAACGGGCGGAGCTTGATTGCTAACCTCGGTTGAGCGAGGAGCTAACCGTGGCCTATCTCTGAGTAGGTACACCATTGTTATTAAAATTCCGTCAAGGGATATCCCGATATGGAACATTGCTCACTGCTTTGAGACACTTGCTTCTTTAAAGCAATCAAATCATTAGCCATTTTTTGAAACATAGGGTTCGAGTGTTACCTTGAGAAGAACCTTGATTTTGATTTTGGGTATATCTTTCTTGATCCTTAGGCTAAGATGAGATCATCCTCTATTTCGATGGCCGTTGGTGACGTGCTTGCAGATCAGGGATAACCGACCTTCGTAATAAAAAGCTTATATCGGGAGGTTGAGCATTGATGAAAAAGCATTTTTGGTTTTCGAATTAGGTATAGCTATTTACGGAATTTTCCGGATCAGCTTGTTAAACTTAGCCACGAATTCCCGCGTAGGTTCATGCGATTCCTTCTTCATATGAGTGAGCTGAGCTAACAAAGCATGAGAATCTTCAGCTGGTTTTAAAACGTGCTTGAACTTAGTCATGGTAGCCCGGTTGGGATGCGTGCATTTGGAAAAGGTGATAGAACCATTCATCTGCTTGCTCCTGCAGCGTTTGACGAAGAGTCGAGCGGAGACATCTTCGTGGGGCCACTCAGGGACACCGTCATGCAACAAAGAAAGATCACGATGTGCTCATCGGGATCTTGCTTTCCATCTCCATTGAACTTGGGAATATTTTACGAGATCCACGTGGTAACTCATTGATGGAGGAGTCGAGGAAGAGGACCAATAATTGCACCCCGAGCGCACGTTGAACCGCCATCCTTCGAAAAGAGTGCGTACGGGGATCGAGTATCGGGCAGAGTAGTGCGACAAGTTGCAGATGCTTCCCGTTCTTGAGGGGATCGGTTTCTCACGAGCAGGCGAAGAACTTCTGGTTGGATTAGAGGCAAACCTTGTTGGGAGAAAGGCTGAAATTGTCTTTGTTGCGGTAACTCGAAGAGTGGATCAATTTCACCTTGAGCTCGGCGGGACCTTAGTGAAGATCTTCTGGCTTGAGCAGGCGAAAGGAGATCTTATTAAAAATAAGGCAAATATGGAGTCGCGGACACTCTTGAGGAAGATAAGCTTTATACTATTGATCCGTATTTCCCGGTGGAGTCGCGAAAGCTGTTGTCTCTAATCGAACCGAAAGTTCTTCGCTGTTCGGAGAAACCGGATCCACGAAGAGCGGGAAGCATCTGCGACTTGTAGTGTGCACTACTCTTGTCGATACTCGGATCCTGTCGCACTCTTTTGAGACGGATGGCAGTTGGCAACTTGTGCCTTGGGGTGCAGTTATTGGTCCTCTTTCCTTGACTCCTCCATTGAATGAGTTACCACGTGGATCTCGTAAAAATATTCCCAAGTTCAATGGAGATGGAAAGCAGCATCCTGATGAGCACATTGCATCTTTCTTTGTTGCATGCGGTGTCCTCGGAGTGGCCCACGAAGATGTCTCCGTTCGACTCTTCGTTGAAAGCGTTGCGAGGAGCGGCGGTGAATGGTTCTATCACCTTCCAAATGCATGCATCCCAAACTGGGCTACCATGCGGACTAAGTTCGAAGCACGTTTTAAACCAGCTGAAGATTCTCATGCTTTGTTAGCTCAGCTCACTCATATGAAGAAGGAATCGCATGAACCTATGCGGGAATTCGTGGCTAAGTTTAACAAGCTGATCGGAAGATTCCGAGAGATAGGCCAGTATCACGACTCGGAAAACCAAAAATGCTTTTTCATCAATGCTCAACCTCACGATATAAGCTTTTTATTACGAAGGTCGGTTATCCCGAGATCTGCATTCTTGCTCGGTCAACGCAATTTCTTGAAATAGAGGATGATCTCATCTTAGCGGAAGGATCGAAAGATATACCCAAAATCAAAAATCAAGGTTCTTCTCGAGTATCTGACCTATGTTTCAAAAATGGCTAATGATTTGATTGCTTTAAAAGAAGCAAGTGTCTCAAAGAGTGAGCAATGTTCCATATCGGGATATCCCTAGGCGGAATTTTAATAACAATGGTGTACTACCGAGAGATAGGCCACGGTTAGCTCTGCTCAACCGAGGTTAGCATTGAAGCTCCTTTATTAATGCATCGGTGGAAATAATTGAAGAAGATGATGAACCGGAAGAACAAGATTTCCGTGAGGATTTGAAGCTTCGGATATGCTTTGATGAGTCTTATGGCGAATCAGTGGCGACTCCGACATTGGTTATTTGGAATATGATGAAGATGAATGTGAGGCGAGACGGTCAATCATTTGCTGTTTTCACTCGGTCCCAATCTCGAGTTCCCGAAAAGCCTCGGAAAATACTAAGGAGAAGAATAAGGAACCTCCGTATCCATAGTTAAGAGGGGTACCCCTATTTCGGTGCAAAGGCGAGAGAGAGTTACGAAAAAGACAGCTGCTCCTTATTTCCCTTCTCCCAAGGTCGGTGCCCACAAGCTCATATAATTAGAACTAAGCCTACTATCATTCCTTCTTACACCTTTGCTTTCACATTATTGATCATGCGAAAGAGAACCAAAATTCAAATGTCGAAGCGAATACCTTCGATCGAATCCTAACAATTTGAAAAGGCTGGCCAAGTTCATCGAAGTAAAGCGGCGTTCCATCACTGCTTTAAAGGTCTCCTTTCAAATCTACTCAACCCACACCTCGAATAATCCTGACCTGCTGCTTCTTCCTCGGGAAGATTGAACCATTTTATTTGTCTCTACTAATAAATGGGTTTAAACTCGGCTAATTGCATCATTGACTCAGGGGGCCTCTCGATAATGTTATGCCCTTAAAGTGGCCCATGCCCTTGGCTTACTTTGACTAAATCATATGGACGGTGCTTATTCCATGAAACCTAAACAAGTCCCTCTCGATTGGTCAAATTAAGGACTTACGATTGCATTTGTTGCCTTCCACACGAGAAGAGAGTGAAAATGACTATTCGCAGTTGTGTTCCTGCATGGCTTATGGTATCCTCTTGGGTAGAGGATTTTGTAAAAGATGTCGGAGGAGAGATTAGTATAGGATTGGACCTAAGCCAAGATCCCGATCAGAGGAGTTCAACGGGTTCTTCATCTTGAACCACAGTAGCGAAGTATTTGGTGACCAAATCGAGATGATCCGAAAGCTCGATCCTTTTCGAAGATCTAGCTTCGGGAATTATTTCATGGCTTCGAGAGATACCTATCAGAGATGTGGAAGAGGAAGATCCCAATGCAATTTGAATGCGCTCGAATTTGATGGTAGCTGCTCGGCCTGCGGATCGGTAGGCTTGTTGTTCTCATATCTCCTAGCTCCTCAGATTTTTCCATCGGCCTTATAAGTTGCGATTTGATAATACTAAACTACACGCACGGCGAATATGAAGCCTGTTATTAGGATTAGAATTGGCCAGACAGAAGGGAATCAGGAATCTCAAGGTTTAGGGGGATGCGGAGCTGATTGTTAATCAGGTCAGGGGTATATATCAGGTGAAAAATGATCGGTTGAGGCATTATAGGAACAAAGTGTGGGATAGTATAGAATGCTTTGATGCATTTTCTATTAAGGATTTTAAGAGATTATAATGACAAGGCTGATTCTTTGGCCGTATCACGCATCTCTTCTTCTTCCTCATCCTCGATTCAAGCAAGACACGTACTTCTTATCGAGATTGTGTACCGCCTAGCGTCCCAGATAATGCAACTCACTGGCAGGTGTTCAATGATGATCAACAAGTGTTGGCTTTTCTAGAAAAGGCTGACAATTTCAGTGAGCTATATTTTGAAGGTTCGGAATCAGCCTTTCGTGAAACTATTTCAGATCCATATCAAGAGGTTGATGGTGAATTTATCCAGCTGAAAGGCAACAAGATACCAAAAGGTCTGGTTTCTCTGGAAGGTCTGTTTGACAAGCATGATCGCTTTATCCAAAACAAAAGGCAAGTTGAAGGAGCTTCTTCCTCTGAAGTGGATCAAATCAATTTAGGTTCATCTGATCAACCTCGGATGGTGAATATCGGTAAATGTTGTTCTCCTGAAGAGAAGGTAAGATTCACTTTGCTTTTGAAGAAATACATCGATGTGTTGGCCTGGTCCTATGCAGATTTGAAATCTTTCAAGCCCAAAGATGTTCAGCATAGTATTCCTCTGAAGCCTGATGTGAAGCCGTATAGACAGAAGCAAAGACATTATAATCCGAAGATTTCAGGGACAATCCTGGCAGAAATTCAAAAGATGTTAGATCTTTAGAATTATTTTCCCAATCCATCACTCCACTGGATTGCGCTAACATTGTTCTGTCGGAAGAAGAATGGCGAGATCCGGATTTGTGTTGACTTCCGAAACTTGAATCGGTCCTCGTTGAAGGATAATTATCCTTGCCGATCATGGATCGGTATTAAAATGGCTATTCTTGGATCGAAATGTTATCCATGCTCGGCGGATTTTCGGATATAATCAAGTCGAGGTAACCACGAAGATCAACACAAGGCGGCTTTCACGACTTCCCATGGGGTACCTTTGCTTACTGAGGAGGATGCCATTCGGCTTGATTAACGCCGAGCTACTTTTGAGAGCTATGGACCTAGCATTCGAGAGATCGATAGGGCAAGGTCATAGTCGTGTATTTGGATGACTTGACTGTCTTTTCTAAAAAGCGGAGTGATCATTATGGTCATTTAGAGCGAGTACTTTTGAGATGCGAGACGTCACGGGATTTCGTTGAATCCTAAGAAGTCCATGTTGGTGAAGTGTGAAGGAAAGGCTTCTTAGGTCATATTGTGACTAGAGAAGGAACTAAAATTGACCCGAGCGGTGGTAAAGGCTATTCAGAGCCTTACCTTGCCCACAAGTAAAGCAGAGGAGTTCATTCTTTCTTCGGAAAGGTTAATTTCTTGAGAAGATTTGTACAGATTTTCTTGTGACAAGACCAAGGATATCCTTGGAATGATGAAAAGCAAAGTTCCATTTCGATGGAGTACGTAAGGAAGGCGGCATTTGAAGAAATCAAAAAGGCGATTCTTGCGCTCTGTCCAAGTCATGTCGAGATTTCAAGAAAGATTTCATCATGTATAGCTATGCTTCTACTGCTCACACGTGTCGGCGATCTGATGCGAAAATGGAGAAGGCATTAAGCTCTATCGCATTCATGAGTCCGTTGAAAAGAGCATGAATTGAAGATGTCGCAGATTGAAAAACATGCTTATGCGGTGGTGCGAGCGGTGAAGCATTCGAATGTGTATATGTGCTGAATTCTCATACTCGCGTTCTCGTTCACGATCTCTTTGTTAAATCCATTCTAACTCAACAAGAAGTGAGGAAGTCAAAGAGGTACTTGGATAGCTAAGGTTCGAGTACGACTTGGACATCAAACCTACCAAGTCAGTATGACGAAGAGGCCTGTGTCAATTTGATTGATTGCGGAGAATCATCTTTGACAGTGTGAGAAGAATCGAATACTTCTTGAGCTGCCTATGGTGCTTTTTGTGATACGACTCACCGATGAATGGTACACGACATTGCTTTCTTCTAACTTATGGTGAATGCCCTCCGCATTTAAATCAAAAGGAGAAGAGGACCGTCAGTGAGAGCTGCGAGATACCTTACGTGGAATAATGCAATATACTGAAAGGTATCGATGGTGTCTTCTCTTGCGTTGCGTTGATAAATCACAACAGGAAAAGTTATTAGAATCCTTTCATAGCCTAGCATGCGGAGGACATTTTTCGTCCTCTGCAGGCAGCGTATAAGATCTTACGGCTAGGTATTATTGGCCTACTCTCTTTTCCGGGTTCAGCGAATGGGTGTCTAAATGTGAAGCTTGTCGACATTTCGTTGGTCGTCCCAAGCAAGCAGCTCTTCCTCGAAGCTTGTGGTGATTGAAGAACCTTTTCGCCAATGGGGATTGATTTTATCGAACATTGAATCCTGCTTCGAGTCTGGACACACTATGTTATGATCGCTACATTATTTTACCAAGTGGGTAGAGGTGTACCCGAAGCCATGCGATCGAAGTCGGCTGAAGTTCAGTTCTGTGAAAAGAAAACATAATCGTCGAGTTTGGTGTGCCTCATAAGATCGTAGCCGGATAATGCCTCTAACTTCTCGTCACATGAATTAATGCAGTCACGCATGGATTCGGCATTACTGCACGCTCATTCATCCATTATTATCCCTGGGCAATGGGCAAGGCGAGTCCAATGAATAAGAATCAGTTCTTATAATCGAAAACTGGTAGAAGAAAATCGAGAGGACATGGCACAAAGCATTGTATGATGCGTTGTGGGCTGATCGGATCACTCCAAAGCGAGCCATAGGATGTCCCCTTTTAAACGGTTGCTTCTTTATACGGATTGATCTTTGAAATTCTATTTCAGGTGAGCAACCTTCTGCGGTTAGCGAAAGCGGTTGAAGATGTAGCTTTTGAATTCTATCGAAAAGAGGGTTATGTACCTAACTGAAGCTGAAGAAGAGCGAATTAAGGTGGTTGATCGTATAGCGGATCATCGAGCAGCGGGAGTGAAGAAGATTTTTCGATAAAAAGTCAAACGTAACTTCCAGAATTGGAGACACAAAAGTGTTTTTGGGATAAAGGAGAGAAACGAAAAGGAATGCATGGAAAAATTTGATTCTTTATGGAAAGGACCTTCAAGATCCACGAGTTGAATGGTGAAAATAGTTTCCTTCTCTATCATATCCGGATGGAGGGTTACTCCCTTTGCCTTTCGGTGGACAACATCTAAAGGCGTTCTACCATTAATGCGAGATGCTCTCTTCATTGTACATATTTTGCTTTTTGTTGTTGTGTTTTGCTTTTGGTTATCTTTCTTTCTTTCTTTCTTCGTTGTTTTGTTTTGGTTTTCTCCTTGACCCCGTAGCCTAATGAATAAGACTAGAGATTACGAGTTCTCTTCCTTTGGTATTGCGAAAAGTCCCTAACCTGAGCCACTGTTATCCCTGTTTTGAGTTCACGACAAAGCGATCGGATAACCCCTCACAAAATTTTGAAGTGATTTTGCATTATGGCCTCTTTTAAAGAAAATCGGGTTTTGTTAGTGTTACGGCTGCAGCACATACCTAAGTTTAAACTCCGCTTTGTGTCGCGTGACCTCCGAAATCCGAAACCGCCTTGTATTGAGATGAAAAAATCCTTTGAAATCGGGTTTTCGAAATTCAACGCATGTCGAAAGCGTACATAAGTTAAAACATGTTTTATGACATCGACTTCCGAAATCCGAAACCCGCCTTGTATAGAAGACCCTTTGTATTGGGTTTCGGAACCCCAAAGGAACATCCATGATCCAAAACATGTTTTATGCGCCATGTTCTCCGATTCCCGAAGTCCGCTCAATCCTTTGTATTCGGGTTTTCGGGGCTATGTAGCACCTAAGCACTTCATGTTTTGTGCTCTATGTTTTCCGAAACCCGAAACCCGGAATGCACTAAATCTCTTCGTGTCGGGTTTTCGGACTCCTCCAACATGCTGACATGGCATTCATGCCGAATGGTTGGTGAGTTGGCACGTCGAGCTGGAAGTGTATTTATTACTAATTTTCTTATAAATACGCGGATTTCCACGTCATTCTTACCATTCATATTTTTAATTCGTGGATTTTTCGCATGCTCTTCCGCTTTCAAAACCCGCAAACTAACTCGTTTGCCCGATCGATCGATCGTTCAAGCCTCGGAAAATACTAAGGAGAAGAATAAGGAACCTCCTGTATCCATAGTTAAGAGGGTACCCCTATTTCTGGCAACCGAGAGAGAGGTTACGAAAAGACAGTGCTCCTTATTTCCCTTCTCTAAGGTCGTGCCCAAAGACAAGCTCATATAATTAGAACTAAGCCTACTATCATTCCTTCTTACTTTGCTTTCAACATTATTGATCATGCGAAGAGAACCCAAAATTCAAATGTCGAAGCGAGAATACCTTCAAATCGAATCCCGAACAATTTGAAAAGGCGGCCAAGTTCATCGAAGTAAAGCGGCGCTCCATCACCTCGCTAAAGGTCTCCTTTGAAATCCTACTCAACCCACACCTCGAATAATCGACCTTGCTTCTTCCTCGGGAAAGATTGAACCATTTTATTTGTCTCTACTAATAAATGGGTTTAAACTCAACAATTGCATCATTGACTCGGGGGCCTCGATAATGTTATGCCCATGAAAAGTGGCCCATGCCCTTGGGCTTACTTTGACTAAATCATATGGGCCCGGTCTTTATTCCATGAAACTAAACAAGTCCCTACGATTGGTCAAATTAAGGGAGCATAGTTTGCATTTGTTGCCTTCCCTGAGAAGAGAGTGAAAATGACTATTCTGGTTGCTGACATTCCTGCGGCTTATGGTATCCTCTTGGGTAGAGGATTTTGTAAAGATGTCGGAGGAGAGATTAGTATGGATTGGACCTAAGCCAAGATCCCGATCGAGGGGTTGTGAGTTCTTCATCTTGAACCACAGCGGAAGTATTTGGTGACCAAATCGGATGATCCGAAAGCTCAGATCCTTTTCGAAGATGCTAGCTTCGGGAATTATTTCATGGCTTCAGAGATACCTATTGTAGATGTGGAAGAGGAAGATCCCAATGCAATTTGGACGCTCGAATTTGATGGTAGCTGCTCAGCCTCTGGATCAGGCGCTGGTGTTGTTCTCATATCTCCTAGCTCCGAGATTTTTCCATCAGCTTATAAGTTGCAATTTGATAATACTAACAACACGGCCGAATATGAAGCCCTGTTATTAGGATTAGAATTGGCCGATGAAGGAATCGGGAATCTCAAGTTCGGGGGATGCGGAGCTGATTGTTAATCAGGTCAGGGGTATATATCAGGTGAAAAATGATCGGTTGAGGCATTATAGGAACAAAGTGTGGGATAGTATAGAATGCTTTGATGCATTTTCTATTAAGGCAGTTTTAAGAGATTATAATGACAAGGCTGATTCTTTGGCCGTATCTGCATCTCTTCTTCTTCCTCATCCTCAGTTCAAGCAAGACACGTACTCTATCGAGATTGTGTACCGCCCTAGCGTCCCAGATAATGCAACTCACCGCGGTGTTGATGATGATGATGATCAACAAGTGTTGGCTTTTCTAGAAAAGGCTGACAATTTCAGTGAGCTATATTTTGAAGGTTCGGAATCAGCCTTTCGTGAAACTATTTCAGATCCATATCAAGAGGTTGATGGTGAATTTATCCAGCTGAAAGGCAACAAGATACCAAAAGGTCTGGTTTCTCTGGAAGGTCTGTTTGACAAGCATGATCGCTTTATCCAAAACAAAAGGCAAGTTGAAGGAGCTTCTTCCTCTGAAGTGGATCAAATCAATTTAGGTTCATCTGATCAACCTCGGATGGTGAATATCGGTAAATGCTGTTCTCCTGAAGAGAAGGTAAGATTCACTTCGCTTTTGAAGAAATACATCGATGTGTTGGCCTGGTCCTATGCAGATTTGAAATCTTTCAAGCCCAAAGATGTTCAGCATAGTATTCCTCTGAAGCCTGATGTGAAGCCGTATAGGCATGACGAAAGACATTATAATCCGAAGATTTTCGAGGACAATCTGGCAGAAATTCAGAAGATGTTAGATGCTAGAATTATTTTCCCAATCCATCACTCCACCTGGATTGCTAACATTGTTCCTGTCAGGAAGAAGAATGGCGAGATCCGGATTTGTGTTGACTTCCGAAACTTGAATCAGTCCTCGTTGAAGGATAATTATCCCTTGCCGATCATGGATCAGGTATTGCAAACTGTTACTGGATCGGAAATGTTATCCATGCTCGACGGATTTTCAGGATATAATCAAGTCGAGGTAACCACAGAAGATCAACACAAGACAGCTTTCACGACCCCATGGGGTACCTTTGCTTACAGGAGGATGCCATTCGGCTTGATTAACGCCGGAGCTACTTTTCAGAGAGCTATGGACCTAGCATTCAGAGATCTGATGGGCAAGGTCATAGTCGTGTATTTGGATGACTTGACTGTCTTTTCTAAAAAGCGGAGTGATCATTATGGTCATTTAGAGCAGGTACTTTTGAGATGCAGACGTCACGGGATTTCGTTGAATCCTAAGAAGTCCATGTTCGGGGTGACGATGAAGGAAAGGCTGTTAGGTCATATTGTGTGAGAAGGAACTAAAATTGACCCAGGGGCAGGGTAAAGGCTATTGAGCCTTACCTTGCCCACAAGTAAAACGAGTTCATTCTTTCTTCGGAAGGTTAATTTCTTGAGAAGATTTGTACCTGATTTCTTGTGAAGACCAAGGATATCCTTGGAATGATGAAAAGCAAAGTTCCATTTCGATGGAGTACGGAAGGAAGTGGCATTTGAAGAAATCAAAAGGCGATTCTTGCGCTCTGTCTAAGTATGTCCGAGACTTCAAGAAAGATTTCATCATGTATAGCTATGCTTCTGCTCACACAAAGGTCGGCGATCCTGATGCGGGAAAATGGAGAAGGCATTGAAGCTCTATCGCATTCATGAGCATCCGTTGAAAGAGCATGAATTGAAGATGTCGCAGATTGAAAAACATGCTTATGCGGTGGTGCGAGCGGTGAAGCATTTCGAGTACTATGTGCTGAATTCTCATACTCGCGTTCTCGTTCTCGATCTCGTTAAATCCATTCTAACTCAACAAGAGTGGGAAGTCAAAGAGGTACTTGGATAGCTAAGGTTCGAGTACGACTTGGACATCAAACCTACGAGTTGTGCGGGCGAAGAGGCTGTGTCGATTGATTGCAGAGAATCATGTCAAGGCGAGTGTGAGAAGAATCAAGATACTTCTTCGAGCTGCACTATGGTGCTTTTTGTGAGTACGACCGATGAATGGTACACGGACATTGCTTTCTTCTAACTTATGGTGAATGCCCTCCGCATTTAAATCAAAAGGAGAAGAGGACCGTCTGTGAGAGCTGCGAGATACCTTACGTGGAATAATGCAATATACAAGAAAGGTATCGATGGTGTCTTCTTGCGTTGCGTTGATAAATCACAACAGGAAAAGTTATTAGAATCCTTTTCGTAGCCTAGATGCGGAGGACATTTTTCGTCCTCTGCAATAATGTCAGCGTATAAGATCTTACGGGCTAGGTATTATTGGCCTACTCTTTTCCGGTTCAAAGCGAGAATGGGTGTCTAAATGTGAAGCTTGTCGACATTTCGTTGGTCGTCCCAAGCTAGCAGCTCTTCCTCTGGCTTTGTGGTGATTGAAGAACCTTTTCGCCATAGGGGATTGATTTTATCGGAACATTGAATCCTGCTTCCGTGGCGGTCTTTGGACAACTGTTATGTGCCGCTGCTGATTATTTTACCAAGTGGGTAGAGGCACATGTACCCGATCAAGCGGCGACTTCAAGGCTTTGTTTGCGAGTTCTAAAAAAGAAAACATAATCGTCGATTTGGTGTGCCTCATAAGATCGTAGCGGATAATGCCTCTAACTTCTCGTCACATGAATTAACAGAATGCTGCTATGGATTCGGCATTACTCGGCTCATTCATCCCATATTATCCCAGTGCGCAATGGGCAAGCCGAGTCCAGCCAATAAGAATCAGTTCTTATAATCGAAGCGGTAGAAGAAAATCGAGAGGACATGGCACAAAGCATTGTATGATGCGTTGTGGGCTGATCGGATCACTCAAAGCGAGCCATAGGATGTCCCCTTTTCCGGTTCTTATCACGGGATTGATGCTTTGAAATTCCTATTTCAAAGAGAATCGCCCGGCCTTGCGATTAAGCGGCGGTTGAAGATGTAAGCTTTTCGAGAATTCTATCGAAAAGAGGGTTATGTACCTAACCGTGCTAGAAAGAGCGAATTAAGGTGGTTGATCGTATAGCGGATCATCGAAGCGAGGTGAAGAAGATTTTCGATAAAAAGTCAAAGCGTGCAACTTCCAGTTGGAGACTGGTGTTTGCTTTGGGATAAAAGGAGAGAACGGAAAGGAATGCATAGAAAATTTGATTCTTTATGGAAAGGACCTTTCAAGATCCATGAGTTGAATGGTGAAAATAGTTTCCTGCTATCATATCTGGATGGAGGATTACTTCCGTTGCCTTTCAGTGGGCAACATCTAAAGTACATTCTACCATTAATGCAAGATGCTCTCTTGCATTGTACATATTTTGCTTTTGTTGTGTGTTTGCTTTTGGTTTTCTTTCTTTCTTCGTTTTGTTTTGTTTTGGTTTTCTCCTTGACCCCGTAGCCTAATGAATAAGACCAGAGATTCTGAGTTCTCTTCCTTTGGTATTGCAAAGTCCCCAACCGAGCCAGTTGTTATCCTGTTTTGAGTTCACGACAAAGCGATCGGATAACCCTACAAAATTTTAAGTGATTTTGCATTATGGCCTCTTTTAAAGAAAATCGGGTTTCGGGTGTATTGTTACACATTACGACATACCTAAGTTTAAACTTTGCTTTTTGTGTCGCGTGACCTCAGAAATCGAAACCCGCCTTGTATTGAAAAAATCCTTTGAAATCGGGTTTTGAAGTTCTGTCGAACGCATTACATAAGTTAAAACATGTTTTATGACATCGACTTCAAAATCAAACCGCCTTGTATAGAAGACCCTTTGTATTGGGTTTTCGAACCCCAAGCATCGGAACATCCATGATCAAAAAACATGTTTTATGCGCCATGTTCTCCGATTCCCGAAATCAGCTCGATCCTTTGTATTCGGGTTTTCGGGGCTATGTAGCACCTAAGCACTTCATGTTTTGTGCTCTATGTTTCAAAACAGAAACCCGGAATGCACTAAATCTCTTCGTGTCGGGTTTTCGGACTCCTCAACATCTTTGACATGGCATTCATGCCGAATGGTTGGTGAGTTGTACGTCTTTGGTGAAGTGTATTTATTACTAATTTTCTTATAAATACGCGGATTTCCCGTCATTCTTACCATTCATATTTTTAATTCGTGGATTTTTCGCATGCTCTTAAAAGCTTCAAAACCCTGAGCTCGCGTTGCCGATTGGATCGTTTGTTTTCGATCATACATGTCTCGAATCGAAGGTATTTTCTTCCCTTCTTTATTCTTGATTTTTATGAATCGATTGCGCGTATTTTCTTCCCAATTTCTTGCCGGTTGTTGAAGGTTTTCTTCCCTTCTTCTTTACGTGTTGTTTTGGAAAGAGTTTTGGGTTTTTAGGGTTTATTTTCTTTTGAGACTATCGATTGATCTTTATTTCTTCCAAAATTCTAATTATATGCATGATGTATGGAATATGAATAACAAAAAAGAAAGGAAGTTGTATATGTGGAAATACGGGAAAGACTTTGTTTTTGCTTCTCGGTTTTGAAGAAATGTTTTGCAGATTGAGGCCCAGTATAAAGGAAGCTTGAAGTATCGGGGTTTCTCAACATTCCCGACCTCAACGGTAAGTGTCGGGAATCTCCGAGAGTTCCGTCATCAAAAAGTGGGCGTCGGGTTTCCTCTCGTGTCATATGCCATTAACAGTGAGTGCGGGTTTCACTTTGTTTAGTCATCAAAAGCAAGTGTCGGGCTTTGCAAAGTTCCGGCAGATCAAACTTGTCGGGTTCTTAGGGTTTTCCGACATCCTCTTGATGTCGGGTTCTTCTCTTCTTCAGCGCATTCGATCAATCGGGATTTCTGTTTGAAGCGCATCACACGAGTTAAGTCTTTCTCCCTCCACATTCTTCATGTCGGACCACTGGTCATCTCGGAGAAGGCCGAGAAGTCTAGCGGGATGAAGTCAAATTTAAGAAACCCGAGAATCCCCATCATATATTGATTGTAATTATGATATCGGATGCGAACTTGCAGCAACATAGATATGGACGACTTTTGGAATAGGGTGAAGAGTTCTTCTCAAACCCCATGGATGATGGCTTTAGCTAATAGTGGCTTGCCCCTTGCGGCGAGCTTTCCCATGCGCTTGATGTCCGGAGTTTGTTTTGGCTTGTGCGTCCGATTCACGACTCGGCTTCTCGTTCATGAGGAATCGGTGGTGAGGTAGTTATCAAACTAGATGGAGTTTATTTTGATGATCTCCACGAAACTACCTAATTCCAGGAGTATGGGACCTAAATATCAAGTCGGCTCGAGAGGCTGGACATTAACCATGAAAATTGCATTAAGGATGTCATAAGAAGTTCTTGGTCAAGGCAAAACCAAGTAATATCTAGATTTCCAGAACTATTCCTAGATGTGATTTCATCTGAAATCAATGACATTATCACCTGTTTGAGCCGGGTTTTGGCTTCTTAGGAATCAAATTTATTTCATGGATGGATGTATCGGTTTATGGTCACCATCGAGAAGAACGCAAGGGATTGATCGGGAACCCTTATCGATGTAATGAGATTGACTCTCGAGATGACGGCGGTCTTATCGTAGGAAAGTTTTATATGTTCTCATATGTGGCCTATCGGCCCAGTGGGATGAGGAGCTATCCTGGTGAATCTGAGAAGCGAAAGCGAGCGACAAACCCGAGTCTATAAGTATTATCCTCAAATAACAAAGAAGAGGTCGAGATCATTTTAGGAGGGTGAATAGCGCCTTTTTCTCACGAGAACATCTGCCGAGGCCGAACCCGGGGCTAAGAAAGACAAGGGTATCGATTTGGCGAAGCTTGGGTGAGGTATCTAAATGGGGATGTATCTTCTTACGGTTCAAGAAGTTTACCTACCTTGACGGTCATGTACTCGGGAGAGCCTTTCCCAAATCGCCTTTCATATCAGGGGATAGATTGATACTTAATAGAATTGTCGAGGAGGCATTATTGGATTTTCACAAATTCCAACGGAATGCAAGCATAAGGCAGCAGATCCTCCTTCGATTTCTATTGGGAGATATACTTAACTCGGATGTGTGAAAAGGCTAAAAATGTTGAATGTGAACTCCGGGAGAAATTAAAGAAGCATATGAAGTCTCGGGATGGTTTTGACATCAGAGGTACTAGAACCTATGGAGCCCAACATCACCACAGGCGACATTGAGGATATACGGGTGGATCTGCATGCTGACGAGTTGCGGTTCGCGAGAAAAAGATAATAGTAGGTTAACTATTAATGAGATTGAATCTTTAGAGCTTTACGATTTGCCGGATGCTACAACCGACAATGAAAGTGTGTTGGATATGTCCTATGATGGGCTTAATGAAGATCGATACGTTTTCCGCTTTATTGATTGGTCGGCCAAATGAAAAGCCTCTATCACGGTTCTAGAGCCGACCTATCTGTGATAGAGGCTTTTTTGGCCGACCAATCAATAGGCGGAAAACGTATCGATCTTCATTAAGCCCATCATAGGACATATCCAACACACTTTCGATCATCGGTTGTGCTATCCGGCAACCGTAAAGCTCTAGCGTCGAATCTCATTAATAGTTAACCTACTATTATCTTTTTCTGCGGCAACTAACTTACATGCAGATCCACCCGTGATATCCTCAATGTCGTGCCCGTGCGATGTTGGGCTCCATAGGTTCTATACTCCTCGGATGTCAAAACCATCCCGAGACTTCATATGATTCTTTAATTTCTCCCGGAGTTCACATTCAACATTTTTAGCTTTGCACATCAAGCCGAGCAAGTATATCTCCCAATAGAAATCGGGAAGGATACTGCTGCCTTATGCTTGCTCTGCTGGAATTTGTGAAAATCCAATAAATCTGTCTGACCAATTCTATTAGTATCAATCTATCCCCTGGATAGCGAGGCGGCATTTGGAAAGGCTCTCCCGAGTACATGACCGTCTCGAAGGTAGGTAAACTTCTTGAACCTGTAAGAAGATACATCCCCATTTAGATACCTCGATCCCAAGCTTCGTCGATACCCTGTCTTTCTTAGCCCCGGGTTCACCCGGCAGATGTTCTCGTAGAAAAAGGCGTCATTCACCCTCCTAAAATGATCCTCGACCCTTTTTTGTTATTTGAGGATAATACTTATAGACTGGGGTTTGTGCTGCTCGCTTTAAGATCCAAATGTCCGGGATAGCTCTCATCCCACTGGCTGCGTAAAGGCCACATATGAGAACATATAAAACTTTCCTATTCGATAAGACCGTCGCATCTCGAGAGTCAATCTCATTATCGATAAGGGTTCCCGATCGATCCTCTTCTTTGGTTCTTCTCGATGGTGACCATAAACCGATACATCCATCCATGAAATAAATTTGATTCCTAAGAAGCCAAAACCCGCTTTCAAAGCAGGTGATAATGTCATTGATTTCTTGTATGAAATCACATCTAGGAATAGTTCTTGGAAATCTAGATATTACTGGTTTTGCCTTGACCAAGAACTTCTTATTGACATCCTTAATGCAATTTTCCTGGTTACTGTCCCAGGCCTTCTGAGCCGACTTGATATTTAGGTCCCCATACTCCTCGAAATTAGGTAGTTTCAGGAGATCATCAAAATAAGCTCCATCTAGTTTGATAACTACCTCACCAGCCTGATTCCTTACTGAACGAGAAGCCGAGTCGTAACTGGACGCACAAGCCAAAACAAACTCTGACATCATGCGATACATGGGAAAGCTTCCTTTGCGAAGGGGCAAGCCACTATTAGCTAAAGCCATCATCCATGGGGTTTGAGAAGAACTCTTCACCCTATTCCAAAAGTCGTCCATATCTATGTTGCCAAGTTCAGTATCCCTGATATCATAATTACAATCAATATATGATGGGGATTCGGTTTCTTAAATTTGTACTTCATCCCGCTTGACTTCTCGCCTTCTCCCGAGATGGACCAGGGTCCGACATGAAGAATGTGGAGGGAGAAAGACTCGGAACTTAGGTGATGCTGTTCAAACTGGAAATCCCGATTGACTGAATGCGCTGGAAGAAGAGAAGAACCCGACACGCTGAAGAGGATGTCGGAAAACCCTGAGAACCCGACAAGTTTGATCTGTCGGAACTTTGGCAAAGCCCGACACTTGCTTTGACGGAAACAAAGCGAAACCCGGCACTCATCAAGTTAATGGCGGACACGGGAGGAAATCCGGCGCCCACTTTTGATGACGGAACTTCGGAGATTCCCGACACTTACTGTTGAGGTCGGAATGTTGTGAAACCCCGATACTTCAAGCTTCCTTTATACTCTGGGCCTTTGAATCTGCAAAACAGTCTTCAAAATCCGGGAAACAAAAACAAAGTCTTTCCCGTATTTCCACATATACAACTTCCTTTCTTTTTTGTTATTCATATTCCATACATCATGCATATAATTAGAATTTTGGAAGAAACAGCATCAATTGATAGTCTCAAAAAGAAAATAAACCCTAAAAACCCAAAACCCTTTCCAAAACAACACAGAAAGAAGAAGGGAAGAAAACCTTCAACAACTGGCAAGAAATTGGGAAGAAAATACGCGCAATCGATTCATAAAAATCAAGAATAAAGAAGGGAAGAAAAATACCTTCGATTCGAGACAGGTATGATCGAAAACAAACGATCCAATCGGGCAACGCGAGTTTGCGGGTTTTGAAAGCGGAAGAGCATGCGAAAAATCCACGAATTAAAAATATGAATGGTAAGAATGACGTGGAAATCCGCGTATTTATAAGAAAATTAGTAATAAATACACTTCAGCTCGGCACGTGCCAACTCACCAACCATTCGGCATGAATGCCATGTCAGCATGTTGGAGGGGTCCGAAAACCCGACACGAAGAGATTTAGTGCATTCCGGGTTTCGGGTTTCGGAAAACATAGAGCACAAAACATGAAGTGCTTAGGTGCTACATAGCCCCGAAAACCCGAATACAAAGGATTGAGCGGACTTCGGGAATCGGAGAACATGGCGCATAAAACATGTTTTGGATCATGGATGTTCCGATGCTTTGGGGTTCCGAAAACCCGAATACAAAGGGTCTTCTCAATACAAGGCGGGTTTCGGATTTCGGAAGTCAGATGTCATAAAACATGTTTTAACTTATGTACGTTCCGATGCGTTGAATTTCCGAAAACCCGATTTCAAAGGATTTTTTCAATACAAGGCGGGTTTCGGATTTCGGAGGTCACGCGACACAAAGCAGGTTTAAACTTAGGTATGTCGAGCTGTTGGTAACACCCGAAAACCCGATTTTCTTTAAAAGAGGCCATAATGCAAAATCACTTCGAAAATTTTGTAGGGGTTATCCGATCGTTTTGTCGTGAACTCAAAGGCGAAGAACTTCCAAATTGTATTAAGACACTGGTATTTTTATTGTAGCTGGTTCAAATTCAATAAATAAAAGACTGTTTTTACGCATTATGGTTTGCTGTTTTTATATTAAAAAATCAGATTATCGCTGCTGTTATAAAAGTCAGATTTTTAATACTGCTGCCCTAGGGTTTAACAAAAATATCCAGATTTGTTAGAAATTATTTTCAGGGATATTACAAAGAATGAAAAGGAAAAGATGTATTGGTTCTTCCAATTCAACTCCTCTAGGAGTAAATATCTCTTTGACTTGGCCATTAATAGACATTGTGTAATAGGAGTTTGGATAATAGATATATCTATCAATGCATTGGGTAACCTGCTGGTTGAATCCATAGGCCTGAAGTTTCTACTCAATTAGATCCCTTGTCAAAAGCCTTAGAAATTCAAACTTGATCACTATGCCATGTTGTCGTTTTTTCTTCAGTAAAATTTCTTGTACAGCTATGATGTTATCCATTATTTGGTTGCTTATCACAAACACTGATTGAGAAGAGACAAGCTTAGAGAGACAATTTCAGTCTAGAAGCAATGAGTTTTAACAAGATTTTGTAGGCCATATCGCATAGAGCAATTGGTCTGTATTGGTCCATCTTATATTCCTGGAATACTTTTTGGAATCAAAACCAGTTTTGTACAACTAAAGTGTTCTGACATTTGCTAATTTTTTCTGGATTCCTCAACAAGGTGATGCACGTCAGGGTGAGGGGATCCAAAGGATGACAACCTTTCCCTGCAGCCTAGACTTCCTCACTTAAATGGACACACACAACACCCAAAGACTCAGGACTCAAAACTCAGAACTTCATTGCATAAATGACTTCAGTACAAAGATTACACTCACCGAACATGCTGCATTGAATTACAACACACATGAAGATGAAAAGACGCCACATACAGTCCCTCAAAGGACTTAGAACAGTCTCTAATCTGTTTTGGACTAAAGGCTCCCTCCACAAGTGCCTAACTGATTTTTCCCAAGAAAAACTCTCCACCTTTCTCCCTGAAAACCAATTGAAGATTGGTTTTCCCCTTCATTTCTTCTTCCTCTAAGCATTGCCTCTTTACAATACTTTTGGCATCATTCAAAAAAATCCCCATGTCTTTTTACAACTTGACTTGTGCCTCCCGACTCTAGGAGACTCAACTTTTCATTGCAAGGACAATTGATTTAGCATCCAAAGATTCTTCTATTTCCTTAAGTTATCAAGAACCAAGCTCGGATGAAATTTCTCTCCATTTATGCATCTAATTTCCCCCAAAATCGGGGTCATTGTGTAACCCTTAGAATGAGCTTTCCAACGATTCCACCTAGTCTAAAATTGGAGTAGGGAAGGGAATGTTATGACCCAAAAACCCTTTTTCCTTCTCATGGATTTCCCTTTTGTGCGTCCAAAATCACATGCAAAAGTGTGAATCCAATCCTACTTTGTTCACCTCTCTCTTGTAGTATATGTTTAGTTATTTTTCATAGGCTAGGTGTTTTTACCCTCTCTTTATAATTTTTGTGTTGCCCGTCCCATTGACCTATTTTGTTCATTTATTTATTGTTGTCCCGAAATTTTTTATGCTAAAATTACGATTTTTTTGAAACTTTTCTCGTTAATATGCTACTTCAATCAGTCATCCTGCACCATTTCGTGATGCCACTATTCTCCGTTCTCTCCCACGGCCTAATCACTAATTGTCGCATACTACATCATCGCATTTCCATCATGGTGGTTGTCCCACCTCACCTTGCATACCCTCTTGACTTCGCAAAATGATACTAAACACTAAATTAATGATTTTAATTTAATTATTTAAAATTAATTAATTGATGATATTGATTTAATTAATGTTTTTAATTAACTTTAAATAATTAAATTAACGTTATTAATTGTATTTAATTTAACTTTTAATTAACGTTATTAATTTTATTAATTAAATTCCGCATTTAATTATTAAATTAATGACACTATTGTTATAAAAAGCGTTAATTAAATATTTTAATTAGTTAAACTTGCAATTGACGGAGGAGAATTGGAAGTTCACTCCCACTTCACCATCCAGAGTACTTGTCAATCGGATAAAAATTAAAACCCTTCTTGCGTATGACCTAGGCGGGATATTTCTCCTAGTGGTTCACGGGAAGTTTGTCAAATGCCAAATTTGGCAAATGGCAAAACTCAACCCGCTTCCCCACTTTAGACTTCCTGCTCTTTCCCTCTCTTGCATTAAAATCTCCACTTCCCGTAATTAATGGAAACAGTTATCGGAGGCACAAAACTTTTGCTTTCTTCTCTCCCCGAGTTAAAGAAGCACTTATTTCCGCATGCACAACTAAGGGATTTTAACCCATGGCGAAGGATTGCAAGTAGAAGAACAAAAAAATAGAAGATCATCCAAAGTCTCGAGCAATTGTAAATGAATTAGTTTGAGTTGAGCATCTAACTAATGGAGACAAATATGTAGACAGTTGTTGAAAGAGCTAGTTTGAACTGGAGTAAAAGAAGATAAAGAGATCTCTTCAGAATCAAAGAAATCAACCCTGCCGTGTATTGCAAGTTTATGGAATCCAAGCATTTGTAGTACTTTTGATATTTGGTTGAGTTTATACCCAAAGACCACCAAGAATGTGAAGAACTGCGCAAAAGAGAATGAAAGGTCAGAATAAATCAAGAAATCAAAGAGAATAAACTCAACCTGCTATGGAAAGAAATCCAGATCTGTGCCAAAAGGAAACAAAGATAAAAATTTGAAAAAGAGCCAGAATGCGTGGAGTATAAGGTTGTTAACCTGCACAAGCCAAAAAAGAAGACATGAAGAATTAAAACCCTATACGTGTGCCAGTCACGTGGAGAATAAAAGAAATAAAAGTCAGTGTTGGAGAATGCGTTGAAACGAGGAATCAAAAGGTGCACACAAATCAAAGGAGCCAATGCCTGCACGCAAGGAAGAAACTCATTCAAAGCTGCACAAAAGAGAAAATAAATAAGAAATTCTGCACCAAAGCCAATGAGGAGAGGAGATAGTTTGCATGAAAGGGCCAAAATGCATGCGCCAGCCAATATAGTGTATAGAAGCCAAAGCCAATAAGGAGAGGAGATCACCTGTGCAAGTGGTGAATAAAAAGTTAGATTAAAATCATGCACTGGAAGACAATAATATCAGACCTGCACTAGAGAGGAGGAGAAAACAGTCAAAGGAGGCGTTGAAATCAAGAAAAGAAGATAGTCATAACCTGTGCACAAGGAGGAAAGAGAGTCTTAAACCTGCAAATTCATATAAAATCAGAAGTCACAGTCAACATAGAGCACGTGGAGGACAAGGGTAGAATTCTGCTCTCAAGTAAAGATAAGATAAGATAAGATAATTATATTAATGTCCAACGAATGACCACAAAAGTAGGTCAATGGGACTGCACAGTACAATGCCAAAAGAACCAGCAGGGAGACCCGAAAGGGTCATCCGAACAACAAGAGAAGAGAGAAGAGAAAGGAAATAAGAAGGAGAAGCAAGGGCCACAATGGCCACAAAAGTGCGGATAGATGGAGCCAAGGAAGAAGAGGGCGGAAAAGCCCCATCTCTGACTCCATCACCTAGCATTTGAGGCCGACTGGAAGTAGCTGGCGATATGCTTGTGTCCTGTAGCTGAAATTGTGGAGAGTCTGGAATGTCGGTGTCTGGGAGAAGGACAAGAAAGATGAGCCCTCTGTATTCTCTTGGATGACTATGATCCATGGGGAGGGCCCCTAACCGAGTGCGATCATGAAAGCCTCTGACTGGGAGGTGGCATCTTGGGTCCTAACGGATCTGGTCTAGGGATGCATACTGGTATCAAGATGCCGCTTGGTGCCCCTCTCCGATGGGAGCACCATAAAGAAAGATGTGATCTGTCGAGTAGCAGCCTGTCTGGGAGGAGACTGAAGGGTCTCATTCCGAAGTCTGAGAGCCTCCTGTAGGTAGAGAGCAAGACACGCTGATCACAATATCTGAAGAAGGTCGCAAATGATGGATGCTCCTGAAATAGGCAATGGAATCTCCCTCTGATTTTATAGTAGATGGGGCACCTGAAAATGAAGCGCTCCGTTTCAACCTCCTGGAGAGAGCAAAGATGACAAATCCTCTCTCGAGCGGTCTAGGCCGGTGATCCTTCGCATGAAGTCTGTGAGAGGCCACTCTGAACTGGCCTAGGGATATGCGGAGTGCCTACAACCAGTGTCGGGAGATATACGTAGGTGGCTAATAAGCCCATCATTGACCTCAAGGAAATGTGTAGCATAGAAAGCCATCTTAGGACGTAATCCACCCGGAGGGCTGATCCAAGTGTGCTGGATGAATTGCCTGTAAATGTCGTCTCTGATAATTTTGTGCAGATCTTACTTACTTGGTAGGAGATGGGCAGGAACGTCCAAGGAGTATCTGTATGGTGGGAGGTGGTCCATCTGAATCCCGAAAGAGCCAAGAAGATGCGAGACTCAGGTGTACTAGCGGGAATGGCGGCCGTGTTCAAAAAGAGCAACAACCTCGGAGGAATGATAGGCAAGGTAGAGATACCTGTCCCTGCCTGCAGAGAAGTTTGAAAGTCCTCGGATGCGATGCAAAAGTGAAACAAGGCCAAATATAGTCTCCAGTCTAAAAGGGTGAGCCCGAACTCACCAAGAGGATATTGTGTGGAACTGTCTCTTTGCACTTGATGATGCGTCTAAGCATGAGGATCTGGACTCGCTCAATAAGTGAGCTCGATCGAATCAACAGGATGGACCCCCAAACCTCGGAGCCATAGAGAGATTTGTGGGCCTCACAAGAGAATCCGAGAGAGACATCTTCGACAAGATGTCCTGGAAGTGGTGGCGGAAGCACTGTCTCTCCAAGATTGCCAAAGAGCCATACCCCTTGTTGATGCGGGGTTGAAGAGCAGGCCGAAGACTAAAACGGGGCCCAATAAATAAAACTCCCAGATAAGTGTAGGAGTTGGTGATCTCAATCTCTTCCCCTCTATAGAAGAAATGGAAGTCAGAAGTCTTCAACCCATTGAAGATCATGACCTTGGTTTTACCAAGGTTAATTGTCAGCGGTCATGGTCGCAAAAGAGGGCTAAGGCGTCCAACTGTCTCTGGAGTCCTTGCGAAGAGGCAAGGAGGACTACATCATCCATGAAAAGGAGAATGTAGATCAACACCTGGTGAAGCGCTGCAGCAACCATTCCCCTCCGATATGGTCCCTGAGAAATTCCTCCAATTAAAGAAGAATATCTAAAATCAGTGTGGAAAACAAGAAAGTTTGTGCTATTATTTAAAAGAATGTGTTGAAAAGAAATTAGAATGAGCCCAGGCATGCAAGGAAACCTGCGAAGGAGATATAAAAGATCAATATAATACAAATAAAAGTGTGTAGAATAATGCATGCCCAACGTGGCGTAAAGAAGACAGAAATCACAACCAACATGGAGGATAAAGGAAGATAATAGAAAAGCCAACCACGTCGAGTAAGGAGAAACCCACGTTAGGAAAATACAAACACAAACCTATGCCGCCACGTGGAGAGGAAGCCCATTCAAACCTGCGCCAACTGAGGTAAAAGACAAGAAATTAGCATTTTTTTGCACTTGAAAGCCAAAAATAATCTTGCGAGATCCATGCGTGATGAAAGCATGGAATAAGACCCAAAAACTATTTTGGAAAAAGGAATAAAACCAAAGAAAGAGCCCAACCACCATGTGGAGAATAAAGTAGAAGATTGAGCATGTGAAAGAAGAAAGCCAACCACCAGTGAAATGAAGCTCCAACGAATGCGTGGAGGAAACACAACCAGGGAATGTGAGTAGTCAAAGAAGAAATTGCTCGACTACAAGCAAATTATAAAACACGCACGAAGTGAAAGTTTGAAAATCCATTTTGGAGGTGATGGAGAGCCGAGCTAGGCGTTCCGCGAGAAAGGAAAAGGATCGCGATTGTTGCAAATATTTAATCAGAAATCATTAAAATATGAGACACAAATTCCATTGTTAAAAAAACATAATTTTAATAAAATCTCATTTTTTCCGCTTTTGCGGTGAACCCAGAAGGCGTGACCCGACACTATAAATTTTTGTTTTAATTGTTTATTCCTCTCTGCTTTTTCTTCAAATGTCAACATCCAACAAATCGACATTGAAATACGAGTTCCAGGTGTAGCACACATGTCCGTCCTCCTTTGAGACTACGACCATATAAATGACACCAATCTGGTCACTTTAATATGGGTCAATTCTACGACAAAACTCGGTTTGAGGTCACACCGTGTTTTCTTAGCGCTTTATACCACAATGGTCTACCACAAGCGCTTGCCTTCTTGGTGTGGATTGAATGTCCGAGCTCCTCACCGCATGCGTGGGGCACTACGATCCCGAAAAAAAGAGGTGTTTTTAACAATAACAATGAGCCCATCCTCCTGATCACTCCTAAACACATTGAAGAGTTACTCGAATTACGGAATACAATGTTATTGATTAGATCACAAAAGATTTTGCACAACAATACTAGGATGACGATCCGCTAAAATGCTCCAAACTCCCGAATAAAAACTAGTTGGTCAATAAAAGGACTCGCACCAATCGGCTGCTCAAAAATTGCCTCATTTACGGTGGAAATTGAAGATATGATCACCTTGCTCAACAGAGATTTTGGCATTCCTTATGCTCATTATTTCCAACGGTGGATGTACAAATTCATTTGAGTCATCCTTGACCACAAACTCCACATTGACTAGGAAACGATTATAAGCGACACAAAGTGCACAAGTAGTTGATTGAGGTGAAGATGATTGGTCGTTTCTACATGACTCCCGATCTCGTCTATGGAGTGGCACAAAGGAGAATCTTCGCGGTTTGGAGACTAGAGGCACGATGACATCAGGTAAAAACAATGCCTTTCACTTTTACCCGCAGCTGGAATTCAAAGCAAGTATGCATCATTTCCGATGAGTCAACGATGTTTTCCTCTTCTATATCATCAAAATGCTCAAGACAAGCCATAGGAAAGGTTTTCACATCAAGCAAGGAAGTGATCTCTAAATTGGGCACATGGTTCATTTGATTTCCCTCATTATCATACATCCGCGTCTGTGGATACAACAGAGTGCACTACAAATTGCCCAAGTATGTAAGTGATAGGTGGGACCTCATGGAGATTTCTCTACAACGGACATCAGTGTACCGTTTCTTGGGTGAAAAACACAGATCTGATGTTCACTTTCCTATCTCCATTGGTGTATACAAGTGCTTATCTTTTTGCACTGCAAATATAATGGATAAAAAGATGATTGTTTGAAACTTCACCCATTTGTAAGAAGGTGGTAAGTTGGTATTTCATGGGATTTATGGAGAAGATTCTCGGCTCAAAATACGAGACACCGTCCAAAAGTGGAAGACTACTAGGCTGATTGTGCGAGATAAATTCAAGGTTTGGCATCATGACTACTCTAGAATGACCCTAAATCAAATAATTGCATTTAAACTAAAGGATGTCCCGCCAGAGCTATTGATAATGGCCTCGAATTGGTTGACCCTGCATATGATTCTATTGCATCATCGCCCCTTCCCAAATTCAATTGGTCTAGATTAGATGACATGTCACTTGATGACAAAATTCAACAAGTGATCAAGAAGAGCCTTGCTTGGTACAAGAAAGAGTTGGCTCGATGTACTGCAAATGAAAAAATACACATGAGGATCGAGGCCAACCAATCAAAGTGAGAAGAGAATTGCAAAAGCCACTCAATCATCCTCTCACCCTCCCCCACAAGCTTCATCCCACACTCAATTAAGTAAGAGGCAATGGAAGTCAAAGTCAACTCAAGATCATCCTTCGGTGACTAGTGAACCTGAGTAAAGGAAAGAAGTGAATGAGGGAAAAGAGCATGTTTCGGGATCTCACAATCGAGCCAACATTCATCAACTCACAACAATTCAAATTCTTAGGGGTTGATTAAAAACACCACTTTGTAGTTTGTGGTATCGGATCAGGCACAAGTTCCAATGATTCAAATCTCCAATTCACTTGATCCTTTGCATCCCAAGGATAGCTTCGTGAACCTTCGCACATTCATCATGAAAACATTGTGGCAACTCCTCGTCATCAACATGAAGATTTCATTCAAGCACCTCCTGAATTTGAGTACTTGCCACCAATGAATGAGAAATTCCCTCTTGACTCCATGGAGAAATCAACAAGAGGAAGAGAATCATCAAGCCAATCACAATCGATCTTGAAGCAATCACGTCAGTGACTGATTCTTTACTCCCAAAAAGCCCAAGGTCATCTCAAAGGTTGCAGTCAACGAATATGGAATTCGATATCGTCGACAAAGCAACATCGGTGGTTGATAAGGACAACATAGATGATTGTTGTTGATTATGATGTTTCCAAAGTGATACTTGACAAATCAACCATGGAGAATGATGTTGCTCATGCCTGAGAATTGGCAGCTAATTGCATATGTTCAACACTTGATCAACATGTTTAGTACTTGATCAATCCGATTTCTTCTACCGTTCAAATTCCTACCGCAGGGCGGCTATGATCAAGAGACCCTTGTGCTATCAAAAGAGATAAACAATATGGGTCATGCAACCAAGGCATGGATCGACAATCTTTTGATACAGGGTTTGGAAGTCATTGATGAAGTCGTGAGAATTTATGATAAGGTTCATACTTATAGAGTCAAAATAACTTCTTAGAGATAAACAATATGGGTCATGCAACCAAGGCATGGATGGACAATCTTTTGATACACGGTTTGCAAGTCATTGATGATGTCATGAGAATTTATGATAAGGTTCATACTTATAGAGTCAAAATAACTTCTTTAGACAAAATTTCTCCCGATATTTGAGAACTCGCACAAATGGGCTTCTCATCTCTTGTCAATGAGGGAATCCTAGATTTCAATCACATGGACTTCACATTGAGTGGTTGAATTTTGCTAAGTTCAAAAGATGGTGCTTGATGATGTTAGCGCACAATTGAATGATGTGAAAGATAAGGAGAATCAATCATGAGTGCAATCCAGGAATTCATTGAAGAGATCCCTTATAACTTCATTAGTGAACACAATCAAAGGAGCTCTATGCAAAATATCAAGGAGCAATTGATTGATCTAGTCAAGAATCAATATGCTTCTTTGGCGAATCTTGGTCCTGATTCCCTTGACAAATTCAGTGAAACACCAAAATTTATCCATCAACATGGAAGAGAGAATGATGAAATTTCATGCAGTCCGTGGGCGGATTTTGGAGAAGCAAGTCATCTGTGACACTTGCCTTGCACCTCATTGCTTCCTAACGAGTCGAAGATGATGGAATCACTAGAGAAATTTAGGAGATTCAAGTTGATGAGATGCTTGGACTCAGGATTTTCGAAATGAAGTTTCAATGTTTTGTTGAGTTTGTCCTCGGTGATCAATGAGTTTATTTTTCTCGTATGATTGAGATAGGTGGACTCTTGGCCCAATGGGTAAGACACTAATCCTAAGTGTCATGTTTGAATCCATGTGTCAATGTTTTGTTTGTGTCGCCATGTCATTTTCTAAGTGGGGTCCACATGTACCCACTTATTTGAGATATTTGTAATACTTTATTAAGTCACCCAAATCATAAATTTATTTTAATAAAGTGACTTTATTAAAATAAAATTAATTAATTAAAGTGACTTAATTAAGTCCTAATGTGATGTCATAAGAAACCCTAACTACTTTGTAACCAACTTTTGGGTTATAAAAGGAAGTTAGAGCTCATTTGTAAGGGACTTTTGGAGATGAGAAAAATATTGTTTGTAGAGAGAACTAATGAGAAACTTTGTGTTCTTGTGCAAAGAGAAATAAATGAGCATTTATGGAGAACTTTGTGTCTTGTACTTGTTTCTTTTCTTAAGCATTTGTTACTCTTATGTTTAATGAATGTGAAAGCTCTTTCTCTCTATGAATTTTGCACCTTTTATTCAATTGTCACTCATTTACTCTACTAGTTTCTAAAGTGCATTCAAGTTTATGATTTACATTTACTTAATCTTGCATCCAAAACTTTCCTATTTCCTCATTCATTTCCTCTCATTTTCCTTTCATTCCATCTTCTTATCCACTTCCTTTCTTACCAAACCCCCAAATATAATTTTGAATGTATAGTTGTATATAACATTTTGGTTTTCAATAAGGGAAACCTCACCCATCATTGAGGAGGGACTTTGTCCCTTTTACACATTGTCATATTTTGCACACGTGCAAAATCACATGCCAATATGTACATTAATAGAATTTCTCCATCCTTTTTCCCTCTCCCTCACCCTCTTTCCTCTCTCGCTTTGGTTGCTTCTTTCGTAATACATGGTCCTTTTAACCTAGTACTTATTAATTACAATTTTGCCTCCCATTAACCTACTTTGGAAATAAGAGTTTGTAGGGTTGGCTGCAGCAATTCACCATTATTTTTGAAATAATCTTATGAATTGTATTTCATAATGAACTAAACTGAAAGCTATCTAGGGAGTCAGTTTCAAGTGAGTAATATCCAACTTACCTAAGGTGTTAAACACTGTCTAGATTCCTCAACAAACTCTAATAGATTATTCTTCATCGTGCTCCAAAATTGATGGGCAAAGAAATTCTTAGAAGCAAAAAGATATAAGAAATGTATCTAGCCTTGGTGAGTAAAAGGATAAATTTTATCTCAGATTCTATGATGTGGTTTTTAACCTTGCAATTTGGTACCATCTGTAAAGCCAAATAGAAAAGAAGAGAATTGCATCCTTGATGCGAATGTAGTTGCAAGCGTATACTTTGAGGTGGCAACGATTGAGAGGCTAATGGCCATTTACCTTTATTGGGTCAATGATGATAGAAAATTCATACTCCGAGGTCGTGCGCTTGATTTATCATTACCATTTTCCAGCAAAGATCCCCACTTTTACTTGAAACATATCTAGGAGCTTAGTAAGCACTTTTTAGCTTAGTATGAACAATTGAGATGCTCATTTCCCTCAGTTATATCCTTTGGATGAGCAATTGCAATGCACAGTTCCATTAATTATGCCCGATTTCGTTTGACAAGATCCTCTAGCCCCCATATGACCCTTTGTGACACTAAATATCCCATTTGATAAGATCCTAGAGGTGCATTAAACGATGCACAAATTGCAGATAAATCAAACGGATGCATAGAGGTGTGTCGTTCTATGTCCCTCTAGTCAAACATATATTTAAGCTTAAAAACTATGCCATAATTGCATGTTTGGCACTCCATGCAAAGCCTTAACTGAGCTTGCACGAGAGTTGCAAAGTTTGCTTTGTTAGTTGATTAATATTGTGAAGATATTCAATTAGGTAAAATTAAACCGGTCCAGATAGAATCATGCAATGGCCCTATACTATCTGGTCCTAGGTTGATCAAGGTAATTGATGTAGCAATAATTCTGCACTGTAAATTTATTCTCATGCAAACTAATTAGTCCCTAGTTCTTCTCACCCCCATCATTTGAACATGCATGAATTAGATACACTTTGATTCCCACTTGGAGTAGTACTTGCTAGCGCCTTGAAAAGTTTCTCTAAGTTTGTTTTGAGCAAGCGTAGCTCTTGCTCTTTGAAGAATGAAACCTAAAATAAAGAGAAACCTAA
Source organism: Taxus wallichiana var. yunnanensis (assembly GCA_018340775.1). Taxonomy (NCBI): domain Eukaryota; kingdom Viridiplantae; phylum Streptophyta; class Pinopsida; order Cupressales; family Taxaceae; genus Taxus; species Taxus wallichiana. The sequence continues at coordinate 845,365,229 of CM031238.1, forward strand.
AACACAATTGGATACACTTTGATTCCCACTTGAAGTGGTACTTTGAAAAGTTTCTCGAAGTTGGTTTTAAGCGGCGTAGCTCTTGCTCCTTGAAGAATGAAACCTAAAATAAAGAGAAACCTAATCTTATGTAATGCCCCTTTTCCGGGCTGAAACTGAAAACCAAAGAACTTGCACAATCCAAATAGTAAACTGAAGCAAACTGAAATTAAATTCCAAACCCTAGCAGCAGGTTGTAAATATATTTATTTTATGATAGAAATCAACCACAAACTTGTTGGAAATAATTTAGAAACCCTTCAAAATAATATTCTTCAAATCTGGAAATGATTGCAAGAGAAAAGCACCGGAAAAATATTTTTTACCAATTTAATATCAGCTGGAAATTAATTAATTAACAGCAGTGAATACCCTTACAAATATGGCTGGAAATGAAGGTTTCCAAGCCCCAAAATGAAGTACAAATGAAGTTTCAACTACTAAAATAGGAGAAACACAATAATGGTTGAATTTGAAGTTGCCGTGCCCTAGAAGACCCCAAATTCCACCTTAGGGCAAGTCGCCACCCTTGGGAAGGGTTGGAAATGCCTTCAAAATTGAATACAAACTCCTTATGTGATCACCCTTTTGCAAGCTTGAGGGGTTTCGTCCTCAAACCAACACATTGTTGAGAGGTTTCGTTCTCAATAGGTCTTCCAAGAGTTTTTGCGTACTCAATGGATGAGAAAGAAAGAAAACATGCTCCCAACTCCAAGAGAATAAATTCCAAAAGCAAGCATAACCTCTTCCAAGCCAAGTGACCCCTTTAAATAGCTAGAGGTGGTGCCAAAAACAATTAGAACCTTTAAAAGAAGACCGACCTCCTTGGGGATATAATAGTTCCTTTTTCTTCTATTTTTCATTTGGCTTTTTCTCCTTTACCCAACTGACCTAACTATACTTAGAAAATTACAACGCTGGGACGCGTCCCCTAGATTTTGGTGACATCCCTAATTTTAAAAAAATTCAAAAGTTTTCTCAATGTTTTTATTGTAAAAATTTGTTATTTTAACCAAGAGTGTTCATTATAATCTTGAAAGTACCTAAAATACATTAAATACAGTTTAAATACCTAAATGCCATTGAAAAAAGTTAAAATATTGAAATATTAATTTTTATGTATTATTTTACATTAGATTTATGTATATGATAATGTATTATTCTTAGGATAATCTAGTAATAGCTATTACAAGTACTACATCTAATTGAAAGCTCGAGGATGTAGTCGTAGCCTTACTAGAATTAAATAAGGTCTAGAATCCTTTAGATAGATATAAATGAAGGGTTATTTGGTTGTCACTAAAATAGATCCTGGAAAGAAATTGGAAGTTGGGGAATATTTAGGGGAAGTCTAGAAGAAGATCTAAGACTTCATAAATTTAAATCTTTAAAAACGATGGAACTATGGAAAAATGAGGCATTTTAAGGATTGATGAGTGAAAATGCAAGAAAAGAGACCATTTTAAGGATTGTTGAGACCTAGGAGAAAATAAGGTCTCCAGTGAATAGAATGAAGATGTATATCTCACACATTCAAGGAGAAATGTGTGCCATGTTATATGGCTGATCAACTCGGGTGCTTTCTATCATATGACTCCTTGTAGAGAGTGGCTCTTCAAATATGAAGAATATGATAGCGGTGGTGTCTTTGTGAGAGACAATTCGATCTACAGGATCGTGGGGAGAGAAGAGTGAAGCCAAGGGTCAATTGTATTGCACATTATTGGCTTGGCTAGGAGTTTGATCTCTATGAGAAAAATGATTGATGTTGGTGTTCATGTCTCATTCAACAAAGATAGATGCAAGATGGCATGTCCTTAAGCTTGCTAATTCCAAAGGAGTGTACTTGAGAACCTATTTAGGCTTTATGCTTGTGTTGTTCATTTGTTATTATGGTGCTTGTTCAATCAAATTTGTTGTTCTTAAGGGCAAGGATGAATTCATAAAAGATCACTTTTCTAGAGATCAATGCTGGCATCAAAGATAGAACCATATTGGTGAAAATAGTCTACGACACTGCAAACAAAAGATATTGTGAAAGGAATCTCAATTACGCGCTTCGGACTTTTGAAGAATGTGGGGATTGTGTATGTTAAGTAAATTCAAGTGATTTTTTCTCAAATGTTGCAAAAGCGGAGAAATCTTTGGGTGATTCATAGTTGAAATGAACGATAAGAAGATTGTTCCAAGCTGCAAAGATCACAGATGATAATAACAAATCACATTTAATAAGCTGAAAGGAATTCGCTAGAATAAACTTACAAAAGGATTTGCAATATCATATATGGAAATCCATCATGATGCCATTGATCTCATGAATTAGCTCAATAATCTGTACATTAGGAGGGAAGTCAACTTACTACTATCTAGTGGTGAAGAACTCTCACTAAGTGATAACTTGCTAAGCTAACTCCACAAGACTAGTAAGCTAATTTCACACAACTAGTACACCTAAACAAGCTAACTCAACAAGTGTAGGGATAACCCAGCAAGTACAAAATTATCCTAATAAACAAATAATAGGATAAATAATAACCTACAATAACAATAGTGATGTGTTTGGACCGTGAAGGTTCCATCACCATCACGCGGATGTCTTTGTTTTACATATCCTTCATAGATGACATTTCCGAGAAAGGCTATGATATATTTTCTCCTAAATAAATCTGAGGTACTTAAGAATTTCAAGGAGTTCAAGGCCTTTGTGGAGAATCGAGAGAAAAGGATAAACTTCCCGTGCATACATGATGGGGTAGAGTATTTCTTAAGTGAGTTTGAGGGATTCTAAACTTGAAATGCAACATAAAGAGGCAAAAGATAACTCCATACAAACTGCAGAAAATTGGAGTATACTTAAGATTTTACATTTCACTAATGCATGTGGCCCATAGTATGTTGAGTGATGTGCACTTGGAGCATAAGTATCGTCCAAAATCAATTACTACTTTGTGATTACTTAGTGAATAGATCACCTCACATTTTTGTTGACAAAATACTTTAGGAAGCTTTGACTAGTAAGAAATCATGCCTAGATTCTTGAGAATTTGTGGTATTGAAGCATATGTTCATATTCCAAAACAAAAAGGAACTAAATTCGACTATAAGTCTTCTTAGTGTATCTTTATTGGATGAAAATGGTGTCAAAGGGTACAAGCTATGGAATCTCTAAATAAAGAAGCTGATCTATAGCCAAAATTTGATCTTTAGGGAGATCAAAAGGATTCATGTGCATGAGTGTTTACTTGGTGACATTGCACAAGAACAACCAAATAAAGAAGCAAAGAAAGAAACAAAAAGATGCGAGGTTGACCTAGAACATTGCCAAGAGCCTATATTCGAGGGGGCAATACAGTGAATATTTCAAATGGGCAAGGGCATGAATAGGAACCTATGATTTCAGTCTTGTGAAGGTTAGAACAAGTGAGGAGAATAGTAGAGAGGTAACCCACCGGATTTCCGTTAAGCCTATTTTTTATCCATTTTTGATGAAGACCAAGGATTGAGAAATGAGGAACTTGGCTTGAGCGAGCCCAAGTCACAAAAGAAGGCCATGGAGGAGGAAATGGAATCTCTGGAAAAGAATGAGACTTGGACTTGGTTAAATCGCCTCATGGAAGGAAACCTATTTTCGAAATAGGTGTTCAAAGCACAATGCACAAGGCAAAATGGAGAAGTATAAGGCTATTAGAGCAAAATGGGCTTAATTAGAGGAATTTGACTTTGGTGAGATCTTTCTCAATGTTGTGAACTTGAATTTGACTTTTGTTTTAGATATTGCTTCTTGTTTTGATCTTGAAATAGATCAAATGGATGTAAACACAATGTTTTTGTTGTGTTAGAGAGCTTTAGAAGAAGAAATGTAATGGCACAACCAAAAAGTTTCAAAGAAAAATGAAAAGAGGACATTGTCTATAGACTAAATATAAGTCCTTGGAGAATGGCTTGAAACAAATGCCACCAGGTGTGGAATCGAAGTTTGACAACTATGTGGTTGGACTTGGGCTAAGATGCAAACAAAGTTGATCCTAAAAAGAAGTAATGTGATTGGAAAACAATGTTATGCGAGGACGCGCGTCCCCGAGGTTTTTTCCTCATGTCCCGAATGTCCGGGACATCTCGGGAACTTGGGGACAGGGACGTGACGTTTGCCCGCCGTCCCCAATTTCCAAGAAAAAATGGGTCGTCCCGGGAACGCCCCCACAAAACAAGGGACACACTTGGGACGTCTTGGGTGCAAACAATGAAAGGGGATGTTGTTGGGGACGTCGTGACGTCCCTCGACATCGAGGACGCCACACGCCACGATGTCCCCAATGTCTTTCACGCTAAACAAACATTAAAATAGTTAGAATTTATCATTTTAATGTTTTTTAAAATATTTTTTTAACTTTTAATGCTTTCTAATTAAAAGCAACATGCCCTAACCCTAAAAGCAACAAAAAAATAAAAGAGCATTTCATACTCATTCTAATCACAAGAAGAGCAAAAAGAGAAGAAATAGCAGCAAGAGTAAAAAAAGAGAAGGCAAGAGCAAGGAGCAAGGTGCAAAGAGCAAGAGCAAGGAGGAAGAGCAAGAGCAAGAGCAAGAGGTATGTACATACATTACTAATTTACTACCATTCTTTGTTTTGTTTTTTTAATTTCCAAATGCAAAGTTGAAAGTGAAGGCATTGCATTTGCTTGTATTTTTTTTCCTATTTGGATTAGCAAGTGAGGAATGAGATAAAGCATAAAGGGAGGGCATTTTTATTGCTTGTTTTTTTTTTTAAATATATTCATTGTTGTTTTTTTTTGTATTCATTGTTTTATTGTATGTTCAAAAGATTATTTTGTATTTTATTGTTTTATAAAATGAGTTATCATAGTGATTGTGAGGTTGAATATGAGGTGAGATGGGTGTGCAAGGAGAAGGAACACAATCAGAAACACCTAATACTGCTAGTTCACAAGGGAGTGTGGACAAGTTCAGTTGCCCCTCCACCATGTTGAAAAAGTATGCTAAGGGGCCTTTTGATAAGAAAAACCTTTGAAACAATTTGGTCAAATTATGCAGGGTCCTAGATCAAGCATTTCAGGGGGCACTAAAATATGGAAATGCAACATATGCTCATTATCTTGGTCAAGTAGCATTACTAGGTTGAATGCACATTTATTGCACATCCCGGGAAAGGTGTAGGCATGTGTGGACAGCTATCACTTGAAGAGAGGTCAGAAATGGTGAGGCTTGCATAATGGAGATATGGTGGAAAAGGTTCCGTAGGAAGTTCGTGTGGCCATCATGTTAGTGGCACTAGGCACCCCTTCTAGTGAGAAGTAATAATGCTAGTGGCAGAACCCCTTCTAATTAATAGAATTAATAACGGTAGTGTTGTAGGTGCATCTTATGAGGTGTCTAAATTGGATGCTTTTGGTATAGTAGGGGGAAGAGGAAGGTTGTGGCCTCCAATCTAGTTGTTGACATGTATGATACAAAGGCTAGAGAAGAGGCTGATGATGCCATTGGAAAATTCTTTTTGCTACTAGCATTCCATTTCATGTTGCTCGCTCTCCTTATTTCAAGGAGGCTATGGCTAAGGTAGCCAAAGCAAGTGTGAGTTATGTGCCCCCAGGAGAGACACGAAGTTGAGAACCACAATCTTGGATAGGAACTATTCCAAGGTTAATTTACTGATGGAGGAAATGAGGTGCACATGGGTCTCTCACGGTTGCAACATCATCATGGATGGGTGGACAAATATCAGACACCACCCACTCATAAATATCATTGTTTCATGCAGAGAGGGTCCTTACTTTTTGAGGGCAATTGATTGTTTAGGGAAGAAGAAGGATGCAAGTTCCAATTCACCATTTTGCGAGATGCCATTGAGGAGGTTGGCCCCGCCAACGTTGTGCAGGTTATTATAGATGCAACTTATGTGTGTAGGGCAGCAGGTAAGCTTGTCGAGGCTCATTACCGACATATATTTTGGACCCCATGTTGTGTGCATGCCATGAACAATGCACTAAAAGATATTGGAAAAATTGATTGGGTCAAAAATGTAGTGGTTGATGCTAGAGATGTGCAGATGTTCATCTGCAACCACCATACGTCATTGGCACTCTTCCGTAGCTTTTCGAGGAAGGAATTCCTCAAGCCAGTGGACACACGTTTTGCATCATATTTTATTTTGTTGGATAGGATGGCTGAGTTGCAGGAATCATTACAGTGTATGGTCATGACATCAGAGTGGTCTAGGTGGGATGGGTCGAAGACAGAGCAGGGGAAGAAGGTGAAAGCAATTGTGGTGAATGAAACATTTTGGATAGATGTGAGATATATCACATCCATAATATCTCCAGTTTTCAGTGTGATAAAATATGGGGATTCTGAGAGCCCTAACCTTGGTGAGATATACGAATGTATTGATAGTATGCTTGGCCAGATGAAGGTTGTTGTTCGGGCAAGGGACCCCACCTTGGAGTTCTACCATCACCATATTCAGCCTATCATTGAGCGGAGATGGGAGAAGTTGAACACTCCTTTACACATGGTTGCATATGCACTAAATCCGAAGTGGTATGTTGAGAGGCCTGAGGCAGAGTTCTCCTAGTAGATGATGAGGAGGTGAGGAAGGGTTTTCAAAGCCCTAAAAAAATGTATAATGCAGAGGATGCTTCACGAGTCAGAACTGATTGGCTTAAGCTTGCATATCCGGATGGTTTCAAAAATCATCAAAGATAGACAGAACCACATTGGCACAAGAGAGTCTAGTTAGTTGGTGGTGATCAGTATGGACATGCAGGATTGTTACGCATACACTTGCTATTCGTCTTCTTTCTCGGGTTTCTAAGCTCTGCTTTACGAGAGGAATTGGTCAACATATGGGTGGATCCACTCTCTGAAGAGGAACAAACTTACCTCTAAGAGAGCAGAGAAACTTGTTGCTGTACATAGTGCCTTGCGTCTCATGGATCACAAGACACCTACGCACAAGGAGAGCCCAACATTACAGTGGGATGTGGATCTTGAGGATGCAAGGCAGATTGATGAAGATCAGGAGCAGCGAGGACTGGTTGATATCTCCTTTGCAGATGCAAATGATGTTGATACAGATACTTCTAGGAGGAGGAGCGGTTCACAACTGTTCCTTCGGAGGGCTCTGATAGCGATTTTGAGTTGTACTTGTCACTTGTCATTTTGGTTATGTAATGTCATTTTGGTTATGAGTCATGACATAATATTTCATAGCATATGTAATGTGGGTGTAGTTGTACTCTTCTCATGTTGATTATTGAAGAGTAAGACTAAGACTTGTTTTTAATTTTCAGCTTTAGTCTTTCATTGTCATGTTGAAGTTTTGAACATTGAATATAATATATATAGCATTTTGGGCCTTGGCTTATGTGATGAATAATTGGATTAATCATTAATGGTTTCAATCTTCAAACTTTCAATTTTAAGTCTTAGTTTATTGAATTATTCATGTTATATTTGTAAAATTAATAAATTATATATATTTTTATTAGCCATCCCCTTGCTGTCCCCCGCCGTCCCAAAATTTTCAAAAAAATTGCCTTCTCGGAAACCCTATCCCTACGTCCCGCCTTCCCGAGTCTTAGGTAACTATGTTGGAAAGGTTGTGCACAATTGTTGGGTTCATTCAAAAAGTTGTAAGGATAGATTGTGATAGCCAAAGCACAATATGTTTGGCAAAGAATGTTGAATAAATCCTCGACAAAGCACATTGATGTACAATACCATTTTGAAAGGGAAATGGTGGAAGGAAAGAAGATACTCGTGGAGAAGGTTGACACAAATGAGAACGTTGTGGATTTGTTGACAAAGGCGTGAGTACTGAGAAGTTCTCTTGATGTAGGAAACCAATGGGCATGAATTCATGCTCCCTTATGCAAAGTATTCAACAAGTGGGAGATTGTTAGAATTATGTCTTATACTTTGATTACTTGCATAAGAGAGTCATGTGCAAGTTTGGTGTTACATGAAGAGGCTTGTGCATCACTACTACATTTGTCGATTGGAGGTGTGCAAGCAATGCCTTGATAATGATTTGACATGGAGTTGTTGAGGAGTGATTATGCAATGATAACTTTGTTCAATGTTAAGGTGAGTCTCTGCTAATTCCTTTGGTATGTGGATGATACAAAGTAAGGTATTGCTCTCATAGACATGCACTCTTGCTAAGTAGTGGTTGGATAAGGACAAGATATTGCATGTTGATCATGGTAGAGTGTATTTTCATGTTCATAGATATAGAGTGTTGTATGATATGGTAGAACCTTGAAGAATGTCATTGTATTGTAAATGGGTTCGTTAATACAATTGAATGTAGGTTATTGTGCTAGGTTTTTTTTTCCAAAAGGGTTTTCTAGCTGAAATCTGGTGTCTATTTTTTGTGTCATTCTTGTGTTGGTATTTTGTTTATAGCATAGCTCCTCTTTTTGGGGAAGCTTATCATGTCTAGGTGTCGCGCTCCTAACATCACCAAGCCCATTATGAGTTCAATCAACTTTACCGACATGGATTAACCATGTTTTGGTAGAGATATATGAAAACATCAACTCAATGATTGGGAACATAAAGGCCATTATAAGTAAAAAAATTAAGAGCAAGAGGCTAAGGAAACTTTTTCAAACAAGTTCAATCATAACTCATTGATTGGTGGAACAAAATGACCACCCCATTGTGTCTCTTTGCCTTTGCATGGACTTCTTCTTGATTCTATAGCACGGAGATCCTTTTTTGTTGAGGAGGGTGCCATCATATAGGGATATGAAGTCAACAAAGGGCATTTGTTGGCATTCTCTTGAAAACATGGTCATGACCAAATTCGGAAGTTTCATAGCCTCCACATGTCATGGCATTAATGCTCTTCGGGACAAATACAAGAAGGATGTTCATATATTGTGTTACCTCCATTGTCAAGGATCCATGTGCCTGCAGTGTCTTGCAAAGATTTTATTTTTGAGTCTTTCCTTTCTATTTGAACTTTTTAAAAATTTGAGATTTTACTTTGTAAATTTTAATTTTGTATCAAATTTTCCTCAATAGGTTGTGAGTTCATCTTCCTTTAGGTGCAACTAGAGTACATACAGTTTCATCCACTCACAAAAGCACAACAAGCTGACAACAAAAAGGATGAGGAGTTGGTGTATATACATTCCAACTTGCGCCTTCTATCCCACAAGCAACTAGAGTACAAGGAAGGGGTGACAAAGCATTGGGATGTTGACCCAGAGAATGTTGACTTGGATGCTTCCATTTCTGCCCTATCATTACTTGAATACTTATTTGGTGTCTAAATAGCCGGTATGACACCCTAGGGCATCTGGTACTGGTACGAAACGTACCCGGTACGGGTACAACCCGGATACGTGCCTGAAAACGGCCAAGATACGGCCAGGCCGGTCCCGGTATGGACGGGTACGTCTGCAGACATATCCGGCTGTACCTGGACCTGCCTGGCCGTTTCCACTGCGTTTCCAAGCCCAAAACTGTGTTTTTTTTTAATAATTCATTTTATAGTTTAAAGTAAATATATCATTACAGCAGAAATTACAGTTTTCGCAGCACCATTATTCTACAGAAGGTACCAAATACAAGCCATCATAAACATGGATAAAAATAGCATGTATGAGATAAATCATAAATGTAATAAACACCTCAACTAGATATGGTAGGGACAAATGAAATTATGAATTTATGAGTAGTTGTGTTTATTTAGCTTGTTTTGTTTTTCATATGTGGTTAATTCCTATTTAGCAGGCTGGAATTTATATATTTTTTAATTTTTATATATTTTTTGTACGGCCGTATCCAGGGCCAATTTTTTTTTGCCGTATCTGTGTATCGGATACTCCGTACCCGTACCCGTATTCAAAATGTATCGTCTACTTAGTTTGGCGTTGTAGGACCCACATGGGAGTGGTTGTGGGAGTGCTTTGAGTCCATGTGGTACTAATGAACAGCATCATTATGTTGATGCTCTCAATGAAGAGCAATATGATGCAATATTAAATACTAATTTTGATGTAATAATTAAATCTAATATTTATCATGGCATTTGTGACTTGTAATTTGGCATTTGTGAAGACATAGTATATCCTAAATTTGCATTTGCAATCAATGTTGGCATTGGAAACTTGCATTATGTTTTTCCCTTTAATGATTGTATTACATGACATATGGTTTGTATTCTGAATGTATTTCATTTTACTACAAGGGACAAATTACAATAAGGTTTGTTTTAGGTTCACTCCCACTAGGATGGATTTCAGGAGTGTTAATAGAATAACTTTGGTAAATTTTGATCAAAAACCATGGCTACCATAGTGTGTATTGTTGGTCTTCGGAATATACTTCATCTTTACTGCAAGTCCAAGGAGTAAATTTTAATTAGGCTTTCTTCAGACATCCTACTACCAGAATAGACATCGCCCAGTGTATAATTGACCATACTTCATTTGTATGTCTCTGGACTTCTTCTGGATTCAAACTCATATATGCTTGTGAATGTTTTGCATTTTGTTTGATGTGTTATGCTCTTCAACGATGACTACCCTGGCAGCTTTTAATGTTGGTATAACTTGTACACCTTCATTGAGGAGTCCAAACTTAGTTATGTATTGTCAAATAAAAATGTCTTTCTATCATTGATACTCGTGTTACTGCAATAAATATTCAACAAGTATTAGTCAGTGACTCAGTAGTAAGTTACTTTTTTCAAATTGCTTCTCTAAATGGTGAAACTCAATTTCAGCAAGTTTGTGCTAATTTTTATCGTTGTTGGATGAATTTCTTAGTGGTACATTGCTCTTTATTGTTTGAGTTGTTAAAATTTACTTTTAGGTGCACAATTGTTTAATTCATTATTTTGTATCCAACTCGGCTATTTTCCTCTACTGCAACTGTATTTAGGCTGAGTTCATGGGTGGGCTATTGCGCTGTGGTGATAACATTACTGTCCGTAAGGTGGGAGATTCCACCCAGAAGGTACTGTTTCTGGTTAAATTCAATGCATTTGTGTTTTTCTGAAGCTCTTGCCATGTTTCTGGTCTAAGTATCGTTCTTATGTCTTACAGACTGGGGTCCAGCAAGTAGTCATTGAAGGCCCTTTATCAGATGAATACTTCAAAATTCGTGAATATTTATACTCCCAATTTTATGTTGTCTAGCATACGGTTCATTATTTGTGGCAGAACAATGGGAAAGTGAAGCCAAAAATTGTTCTACATTCTGTCCTCTTAAACTTTGGTTCCTTAAAATGCTTTTGAAGTTTGGGGCTTGGATTTTGTTTCTATTTGTAAGAAAGCCAACTTTCACCAAAATGTTGAAGTACTCATGATTTTGACTGTACTCTCCAGGAAAGCAAAGAGTCAATTCTTTGCAGAGGTGTTCTTGATTTTTTTCTTCAAGTGCAATGTCCATTGTTATTGTTCATCATGTTGAGTTCTTGAACCCGAGTTGTATGACTATGCTCTATAGCATATCTACATTGCTAGGTCACTGAGATGGAGGACCCCTCATTTACAGGGGGATTTTGATTTGTGGATGTAGCATCAGAGCAGGGCCAAGATATAAGGCCTTCCACTTCCAACGTCCAACAGTGGTATTCTTGCATGGACTTTAGGCTCAGTAGACATACATGTGTACATTTAAGTTTTACGTTGCATATTTTTGCTGAGTATGGTGTACTTAGTGTTACTGCTACTCTAGATTCTAGAGACTGCAAATTATAACTGGACATTCAGACAAGATGTATAAAATTTTGGAATTGAAACTTTAAAAACTTCAAATAGTATTCAGTTTGATGGCGCTACACTGCTTATTAACGTGTTATTGATAGACGCTATCTTACCTATTCGATAATGTTTCATGTTTAAACTTTACTCTTATGTCTAAACTATATTTTGCATGAAATGGAAAACTCTGTTTTAATTATTGTTCTAATATCCTTCCTTATTTTCATATTTCCAATTTTTCCGAGTAAGGGCCGAGTATGAATCTGGCTGTTATGCCAAGTTTACCTATCTGACAGAACTGACCGCTATAGAAAAAGTTGAGTATAAAATTTTGAAATGCCAGTATCACCTGAGGACATAGAACACTGCAAAGTAAAATATTAGCCGTGTTATGTTTCTCTGTTTAAGTGCTTTTTGACAAGATAATAAAAATGCCAAAACTCCACTGTTGACCTGGCACACTGAATCTCCGGTTTGATACCTGGTTTCTGGAACACCATTTAATGCTTCAGAATAGCTTTGAAACACAAGTTCGTCCTGTACTTTTATCTACCATATTTCCGTGGTGACCTTGGTTGTCACAAGACTGGTTACAGATAACTAGGGTTCTGGTTTAGCTGTAATTTGTGCCATTTTAGCATAGTTAACATGTCTGAAAAGTTCGGTAGCTTTGAGACAGGGAAGCTTGTCGAAGTCTTTGATTTTTAACATTTCTGATAGGTTTGAAATTTTGTCAGTAGAGAATTTATGAAAATAGAGATATTGCAGAAAATAATCATGAAATCCAATTGTATGCTTCATTATAACTACATGAAAATACTGAAAATGGATAATTCTTCAATGTTAATAAGTTTATGAATCATAAAATTTTAAAGCTGGATATGGTACTTGAGTGGCACTAGCCCTTTTTGTCTAATTATTTTCAAATACAAAACCTTGTGTGTTTTGTGTATACAGTATGAGGGGAATGTCACAGCCTTCCAACTGTTTCAACAAATTGTACTTTAAAACATCTACTTGTATGTACCAGGCTTGAGATTTGGTCTGATTGGTTTTGGCCAAACTGAAAATCTCGGATTTGGCTGAACCTGGTGACTATGCACTATAGAAGTTTGGTTTTGTGCCTGCTTGTTCTTTTTGCAGCACATAGTTTTCTTTCATTTTGCTGTGTTATTACATCAGACTAGTATGCAAATGACTAAAATCTGAAGACTGAATTAGATATTAAACATCCATTTTCAAGATGATTTTTATAAACTCGCTGAATATGTGTATTTTAATGCAATTATTTATGCATATTCTTTAAGAAATACATTTTTATTAAATGCTAATCAACTTAGAATTATTTCACTTAATGTAAGTGAATAAAGGAATTGTAGTTTCAGGGCAAGAAGAACCTAACCAATGTCTTCCATTATTACTATTTCTGTGAAATAGAATGTGTATATTATTGTATCTTAAAAATAAGTTTTCTTTTTTTTGCTTAAGATCCCTAGGGAGAAGGCCCTAGCCTACAAAAAAACTTTCCAAACCAGTCCATGATATTTACAATCATCAATGGACTCTCAGAAAAAGTTTAAGGCACTTTATCATGCTTCCATATATTAAAACTTAGATTCATACATATCTATTTAACTACTATATACATCATTTCCCAAAATCGAGCAAAAATTGGGAAGCAAGCAGACTGAGACAACCAAGAGATAGAAACCAGCCATGGCACAAAAACTTCATCCGCGCTCACGATTCCATGTCAGCTCCAGTTGGATGGATAGGATGACTAGCAGGGCAAGGGTCGACGACGACTTGGCTCGGTTGGCGGCGACGGAAGACAAGTAGAACAAATTTGGACTGACAGATAAGCAAAGTGGTAGATTTGAGATCTGGAAATAGTAACAGAACATGGAAGCACATCGATGAGGATCTGAAATGCGTAATGGGTGACAAGCGAGATGGGTCGAGGACGACTTGGGTAGTGTTGAACAAGGCCGAGGGTGGATGGGTTGGACGGACAACCTGCAGAGAAGATGTCTTAAAGAAGATGCTGAAAATGAAGCTTTGATGGCAGCTGAACCTGCAAAGCGTTAGTTTCCAAAAGACAATAGCAATGATAAGCAATGATAGCATAAACCAACACAAAGTTAAGGTAAACTTCCCAAAGTCTCCACAAGTGATGCAAAACAAGCTCAAATGGACTCCAAGAAGACTGACATAGCTGCAAAGAAGCTCAAGCTTGAAGATAAGTTCGCACAACGCAAGAAGACTTTGATTGTGCCTCGTTTTGAAGGGGGTGAAACCAACTTTATAGGGTCGACGACTACCTGGGTGGGTCGCCGCCAACTGCAGGGAACCGTTTGTTAGGACAGTGGAAGAGTGATTTATTCGAGATATGGGGCTTTTATGGATTGGGATAAGTGTTTTAAAGCATATAGGTGGGTTAGGGTTTCATAGGGAAATGATATGGATAGGTGGGAGATAAGAATGTGTTAAATAAAAGGTAGAGAAAGCTCGGGGGTTAAGAACTAGGAAGTTTTTAGGGTGATAAACAACCTAGAGAAGGGAAATTAAGAATAATTAGGATTAATTAAATAATGAGATGAGGATTAGGGGATGATTGATAATAAGTGAAAATAGATATGATAGTGGATGGGAATGTTAACATGAACATGAATTAATTAAGAAGGGGAGGTCTAGATAGGTGATCATGGTAAAATAAGCGGACGCGCGTCTGCGACAAGGGTAGCAATACCGAATTTTGGTGTCTACATTTACCCCTTTTTGTTGAGCGGTTTGCATTGGGCAAGCCATGAGACAAAAAAGATGAGAGGCAAAAGGGTAAGATGAAGGGTGACGAAGGATTGATGATGTGCTCCCCCTCAAACGAGGGATCAATGACACAAAAGGGGAATTGATCGCAAGTTTGAAAAAGATAGATGAAGAAGGGCGGGTGGGAAAAAAAAGCGCCGAAGGGCAACATATGAAAAATCGAGGATACAAAATGCTCAAGGGGAAATAAATATAGCCACAAAGGTAGACTTTGAAAACATATATGATGACATGATGCCCTAGCAAAAGAGTAGAAAATGGATGAGGGCAGACCGAGTTGACGACGCCTTAGGTTAGTCCACGACGACCCAAGGGGATCGGCGATGACTTATGTCGGCTATATAAGCCCGAAAGTCGGCCAACCAAGCTTATTTCACACATGTGAGTGCCGGATTGAGAGCTTAAAGCTATAAAAGGAGATCATGATTTAGAGAGAGATGGAGGTCAAAGGAGTAGCCAGAAACACCAAAGGGTTCACAGGATGGTGAGTAACGAAAACCCTAGCTTGTTTTTAATTTGTTTAATGTTTTATTTATTTATTTGCATTTTTTTGAAATTTGGATTGGTGCCGAGGGCGGTCGGCGGTGTGACCGGATAGGACCAATAAGTCCTAGGCATGTTGTAATGCCTGACTAGGGACATGGATGAGGTCTAAATGAAGTTGACATTTCACACATTTCTTGAAATATGCACAAAAATACTTGGTGATAGTAGGCTAGTAATACCCCAATCGTATGACACGTTTAGCAATGGAATTTCCACTGAAATACCATCATGAAATTCTTCGATTGCTTTGGTTGACTCATGTGATTTAAGGCACCTTAATAGGATACCATAAAAACTACGTTTGTAAAGGATATCGCCTATAATAACAAAGTGGGTAACGTGTTGAAGAAATGATCTTTTAGTGTTACGTGATAAGTCGGATGGGATTTTAGATTCAACAAGGTAGTCATAAATTTGAGTATACCACAAATCAATTGGATCATTGTCAATGAAATTGATAGGAGGGAGTTCATTTTGATGTGAGGGATAATCTAATCTTTGAACGACAATGAATACTTTAGTGTTGTCTTTTGACTCTTTAGTTTCTAATGGGATGAGGGCTCCTAAAGAGGCCATTGTATCTGTAAATTTGTTAGAGGATCGTGGGATGGTTTGGATAGTGTAGTGATCAAAAGCACCGAGGAGAAAGTCAACGTTGGATTTGTATTTTTGTAATATTTCATTTTTACATTGATATTATCCTTTGACTTGACTGATAACAAGTTGTGAATCTCCATAGATGTCTAAGATGTGAACACCTAGGAGAATAACGGTCGTAAGGCCCATGATTAAAGCTTCATATTATGCCATGTTATTAGTACATTCGAAGTTAAGTTTGAATGATAATGGAATAGGAATGCCCCAAGAAGGTATGATAACAATATTGGCCCCCCCCTTCTGGCATTTAGAACCATCAAAGAAGAGATTCATTTTGACAAGAATAAATTCATATTCATTGACATTGTTGATGGATTCGTTTGGAAAGTATTCATGAGGAAGTTGATTGTCGACAAGGGAGCCTCAAAAAGCTGGTTTGTAATAGTCCGGTCCTTAATATATTTTTGTGATATGAACTCGAGATCAAATTCAGTCATAAGAATAAGCCATTGGGTGATACGATCGCTATGATATGGTTTAGAGTGTATGGTCTTGAGTGGATTGAAGCTAGTGAAAACATAAGTTTTATGATTAAGAAGATAATTACGTAACTTAGAAGTGAAGTATAAAGAACAACATAACTTTTCAACTTTAGTGTAACGAGTTTCATATTCATGAAGTGTACAACTGATATAATATACAGCTTGTTCACAACCTTAACCATCACGGTGAGTGAGCATAACTCCTAGAGCGTGTTCTAAAGAAGATATGTATAGATAAAACGGTTCTCCCTCGTGAGTTGGAGTAAGCATAGGTGGTGATAGGAGATATTGTTTAATCTTGTTGAAGGATTTCTGAAAATCGAATCCCAATGAAAGTTTATGTCCTTACGAAGAAGATGATGAAATGGTGCAACAATAAAAAAGTTGTGATATAAAACGTCAAATGGACTGCATTTTACCTTGAAGGCTTCACAATTGTGTAAGATTGGATGATGAAGGCATTTAAATGATGGCTTTAACATTTTTTGGGTCAACTTCAATACCTCGAATAGATATGATGAATCCTAAAATTTTTCTAGTGAGGACACCGAAAACACATTTTACGGGATTGAGACGAAGACAATATTGAATGAGATGAGTAAATATTGATTTGAGAACGGTAAGATGATCTTTGTGTTGTTTGAATTTTCCTAAGAGGTCATCGACATAGTATTTGACTATTTTGTGGATGAGGTCATGAAAAATGTAGGTCATGGCATGTTGATAAGTAGCACCTGCATTTTTAAGGCCGAATGGTATGACATGATCACAGAAAGTTTCCAAAGTGGTAATGAAAGATGTATTATGTTGATTGTCAGTGACAGTGAGGATTTTATTATAACTAGAAAACCCATCCATGAGGGATATCATTTCATGGCCTACTGTTAGGTCAACAAACTGATATATGTTTGGAAGGCGAAATCATCTTTAGGACATGCAAGATTGAGATCCTTGAAGTTTGTGCATATGCATAACTTTCTTGAGGCTTTGGTTACGGGAACATATTAGAAACCCAATGTGGATAATCAATGAGTATGATAAAGTTAGGCGATAGGAGGTATCAGAACTCTTCTTTAATAAGGAGAGCTATTCGGGATGCATCCTATAAAGTTTTTGCTTAACAAGATTGGCGTTTGGATATGTGACAATATTGTGTACGAAGATATTAGGATCAAGACCAAGCATATCATTGTATGACTAGGAAAAGGATTGACTATACTTTGATAAGAAGGCGGTAAATTCCTCAAGTTCTTGTGAACTTAGTGACTGACTGACCTTAACTATACAAGGATCTTGAGGGGTTCCTAAGTTGATGTCAATAATGGATTTGTTAAGAAGGGTTGATGTGTCGGGTGGTAGGGATTTTTGAAGGAAGTGATCCTCAGCTCCCATATGAGAAAGGATGTCTTGGTCATCATTACATTGAAGGATATCTATGGTGGGTAAATCTTCTTCAACCATTTCTGGCCAAATAAGAAGTTGTTTAATGACATGGTTGGATTGATAAGTAAGCGGTCCTAAGGATATGGTATTGACTAAAAAAAAATTAGGCAGATGGATACAACATCATCTACGTCTATAAGATATTCAGGGCTACCTCTATGCCCATAGGTTCTCTAGGGGATGCATTGATGCCCATAGGATCTCTAAGGGTTATGGGCGACTGATAGTTCTAGTTCGGATGTAGTGGGTTTAGATGGGTTGGAGTTAGGTTTCTTATAACCTAAGCCATATTTCTCATAAGTTTTAAGGGATCGTTGGACTATTAAGTTGTGTGTTCCCTGTTCATAACGGCCAAGGCAAAAACCTTTCCATGCACAACGGTGAAGGTACATGTAAGTGAAACCAGGATTATCTAAAGATTTGAAATCTAATGTGAAAGGCTTAACATGGTGTGGATTGATAGAATGAGATGAAGGATGATCACGTCCCCCATAAACAAGGTTTGTTTTAAGATAAATGGGGCCATAAGGGATAACATCCCCTACATTAGGCTCATACATGGGTTGCTTGTTAGGGAGACCATAAGTTTTAGGTGAAGGGATGGAATTGAGCATGAGAAGGTGGTATTCCCCTAGTGTAAGATGTTGTACAATGTTACTAAGGGAGGAATCATCTGGTAATTTGGAGGAAGGGATGGACGTGCTAGTAGATGCTTCGTTAGATGATTCTGATATGGATTTAGGTATGAGGACATCATTTGGACAATATGTCATGTAACAATCGACAAAGGGATTTGGATCTGGAGGGAACTGTAAATGTTTGACCTTCATGTTCATATTTAAGACAACGATGGAGTGTAGAAGGGACACACCACATAGTGCGTATCTAGGGGTGTCCTAACAACATGTTATATTGGAAATCTCCTTCTATAATGTAAAAGATTTCATGTAAGGTCTTAGTGTCTGAATTTAAGTGGTAGAATAACTGTGCCTAATGTGGGTGCGATGGTGTTGTTGAAGGATCGTAGTAACACTGGAGTTTGACCAACGATAGAAGGGGATAGTTTGAGTTGATTGAAGGCAATGGATGATATAATGTTAATAGTTGCGCCCCCATCAATCATGACCCTTATGATGAGGACATCATTGATTTGAGTAGTGATAAAGAGTGGTAAATCATGTTCCTTTGGCCTAAGCGAGGGAATCTCAGATGACTCAAATGATATAGTTGTGGATGATTTAAGGGCCCCTACAAAATTTTTGAAAGATGAAGGGTCATATGTCGGTATTGTTATTGATTGGAGGGCTTCGATCATAGATTTCTTATGAGAAGGTGATGTCTGCACCAACTCGTAAAGTGAAATTTTGACGGATCTTGGTGTAATTATTTAATGAAAACCTTTTGTATTGAGGTGGATGATGAGGGTGGTGCGGTAAGTATTGAAACTTTGGCTTTGGGTGATTTTGTTTGATTAGTCATTTCGGGAACTATGGAAATAGATACTTTAGGCTTATAAGATAGAATAACTAACTTATGAGGCATAGGTATGGATATGAAAATTTTATCTTTCTTAGGCTCAGATTGATCTGTGTCATAATTCTGTGAGCGAGTGGCAATGTGTATGACATCAATCTGATGAGAAGAGATCTTGGACATAGGCTATTTAGATTTAGACATAGATGATGATGTGGTATGTGGTTTAGAAGGAAGGAAGGTTGATTACCAAGTTTTAGAGAAATCAGGTGAAAGGCCTTACAGTATTCTATGGAATGTCCTTGTGTCCGATGGTAATCGTAAGAGACATTGAAGTCATACCATGCGGGTTTCCATCCTCATGGGTCTGATGGTTTGAGAGGCGGTAATGTTATAAGTGATTGTTGGAGGAGGTCTTCTAAAATAGTTGCATAATTCCCTTTAGGTAAAGATACGATGGTAATGAAGTTTTGGGTATCTTATCCTCCTGGAGGAAGTAAGACTTTGATTGTAGGTTGTTGGGTTGTTTGTTGTTGAGGAGTCTTAGATGTTGTGGCGGATGAAGGATGAGGACCTAGTGGGGAAGGTTGGTAAGTAGGTCTTGGTCTTGGCATGATAGGGTGATTACTAGGAGTGGAAATGACCCTTCTAGGAGGAGGTGGAAGAATAGGCCGAGGGCCATGGAATTGATATGATTCAGGGAAGGTATAGGAAGGAATTTTGAAAACTTGGACAACACCTTTTTTGTGAGGTCCTTTTGTGGTTTTGGATGAGCTAGGTATGGATGTAGAGGTAATTATTGATGAAGAAAGGGGAGTTTGAATGATGTAGTTGATGAGATCCAAATGAGTTGTAGATTTTGTAGGTTTCAGATTGGCTGGTGTAGGGACAATTGGTTTTTAGGTGGAGGATGAATGAATTTTGTAATTGCCTTAGAGGTGGTGTTTGTGTCATAAATGTTATGAGAGGTATTGTTAGTGCAGAATCACGTCACCCCCAAATTGACCTTCAGATCTACAGTTGAGAAATGGTCATTTTGGTGTGATTGCACAACATGGAGTTTTCCCAAAGTGTGGGACTTTGCAAATGAGAAAACTCCTCGATTGAGGTTGGTTCCTACTCCTCTATTTAGGTGTATGCATGAATTTGCAGAGGTTCAATACTGAAACCTACTCTAAATTCCAAGGAGGCAGAGTTAAAAGATGTAAAAGGAAACAAAAACTAAGCTAAAACGGTGATACACCAAAGGAGTGATGAACATTTGTTTTGCTGGTAAACACAAACCAGAAATTTGCATGCAATAGCCAAACATAAATAACCAATTTGCAATGGAAGATCGATAAGAGCAATGAAGATAGGAAAAGGGTCGAAAATCACCCACGACGTGCATTATCACCTCCCGCATATTTGATACAACGCATTACAATGGCCAAAAGGTAGAAATACATGCAATTTTAATGGAAGGTCTGATAAACGCCACAA
>CM031238.1:846633515-846813515 GCA_018340775.1 Taxus wallichiana var. yunnanensis
TAAGCCATATACTGTCCAATCATCCAAATACACCTGCAAAAACTTGTGAATGAAATCCTGAAAATCCCAAACTACAATGCGCGCGAAAAATTGTTGGCGCATTCTTCATTCTCAAGGGCATGACTGTATATGAAAAAATTCCCCATTTAGTGGTGAAAGTAGTCTTTTCCTGATCTTCCTTCGTGATGTGTGCCTGGCGATATCCTAAAAACCCATTTGTAAAATAATATATCTCACGCCCAACAACTCCCTCAATAATTTCTTCTGTGAATGGAGTGGGAAAAGGATCTATGACACAAAGCATTGAGTTCCCTATAATCTACACAAATCCTTATCCTCCCATCCTTCTTGATATTTATAACCATGAGGCTACCCATTCGATTCTTCAATAGGCTTAATTATTATAGATTTGAGCGTCGTATAAATTTCTTCTTCCACCTTGATGCACAAATTAGGATTCATCTTATAAAGCCTCTTCCTAATCGGGCAGGCACTTTCTTTATGATTGATCTTCATCTCACCTAAAGAAGGGTGTACTCCTTTTAACTCATGATAGCCCTACAGAAATAGGTCCTGAAAGTCACGCAAGAGTTTAATGATTTTAGCCACATCTTTCTTACATTAGTGATCACCAATAATGGCCTCCTTAGGTTCTACCTCTATACCAATGTTAACCTTCTTTGTCTTTATAGGGGCATGATACATGTGTGCCTTCTCATCTACAACGTACATTACCTCATGGACACCTTCAGTGTGGTTAACATCCAAGTTATCAACCTCATCATTTTCGATCATATAAACCATTTTTCCATTTCCTTTTTCCTTCCAGTGTGAACCATTTCTTTGTCATATATTTCCTCAAGATCAAGGCACACCTCAAGATCATGTTCTCTAAACAGTTCTAGCATAATCTCTTCAGCCTTCACACTATCTCCTAAAGTGATATGATTCATTATATGCAATGCTTCATTGACTGGAGGCTTAATATAAAAGTAATAAAAGGTTTGGATCATACATGAGGTCATCTCTTTTCAATTCATGGTCTCCTTTTTATTTATGCCATGACATACCATATGCACGTGTAACCATACAATGTGAATTAGAACTTATGTACCCAAAGTGATGGTGGTAAATCCTCCTTTCCCTATACCCAAGATCTCTCACACTCTTGGATGTGATGAGAGGAAAGAGACTTCCCATGAAATTCACATGTTTTTGTAGGTACATTTCTCCGAGTGAACTTGGTGGAGAAAGTGATTCTCACTTCTCACCATTCCAAAAGGCCATCTCTATGTGTTTCCCACCAACGTGTTGTTGTCCCACATGAGTATAGACAAACATATTTCTTCTATCCCCTTCATTTTTCCACTAATTCTCCATGGCATGTAGAAATGTATCGGATTCCCTTCACTAGTATACCTTAGTACCCTATTAAATCCCAACCACCTCACCATGCATGGTCTAATCATCTTGGTGACTTGTCCTTTCACCTTGTGCCCAACCATTTCATATGTTCCATGAGCCTAGTTATCACAAACAACACTTGTAGTGTCACTTACATATTACGCGTATTCCTAATGAAGCACACCCTCCTTAGATGGTTCTAAATTTCTTAGATCATGTACTTGAGTGAACATAAATTTTATTAAGCTCTTCTTCACTCAAGGGCTCAACATAGGGCTCTACCTTCTTATTCAACAAGGGTATAATCATGATCTCTCCTCATTCTCAAAACTGATGTACCTTTTATTAAAGTGTAAATATTCCTTATTTACATAGCACCAAGGCCATCCAAGTAATGTTGGGAAGTTGTTTGCTTCAGAAAGATCTAATACCTCAAAATCCCCAGTAAAATTGACTCCTTGAATTATAATAGTTGCATCCTTCAGTACCCCAATCGACATGGCCCTAGTCTTGTTTGCCATATATAACACATTTGTCAATGGCTATAAGGTTGGCCTACCCATCTGATTCCAAACATCTAGAGTTAATACATTCACTTCTACACCAGTATCAATCAGAATGTTGTGTAATAACCAACCATCAATTACTACATCAAGTGTAATCTCTTTGTCAAATTCATGATTTTGAGGTGGTAGATTTGCATGAAGTATCTACCTTTCACGCTTAGATATAACATGCAGTATATTTTCTCATAGCCATTCCCCTAGCATAGGAATGATGTTCTCTTAGCACAACATCCTACACACCTCTTTCAATTCATCAAAATCCTTTTGTAGGAGTTCAATTTTCCTACACGATCCATTGTCACGCGCCTATTCCTTTAAACACTATATTTCTCCATGCAGCCCCTTGAAAACTTCCATGGTATCCTAATAGACTTCCTTCCTGGTGTGTAAAATAAGTAAACTTACCATGTATCACCTCTTCCCTCTAAATGAGTGTCTTAGTCTTTGGAGGCTCGCATCCACGTGTAGCCTCAACATGTGTGGTAACCATTACAATTTGTAATTCAGGATCAAGGGTCTTCTTCGACATCCATTGATTAACAACAACATGCTACACTTTAATCATTCTCATTCCCTTTTCTTACTTCTTATTCTTACTCATGTGCTCATATAGGTATGGGAGTTCCTCTAACTTATGTGGATTCTAACACAAGGAGCAAGCAATATTATGAGGGCATTCATGCTGATAATGATAAGGGGATTCACAAGTATAACAAGTTCCTCTAGTAAATCCTCCTCTACCACCCATGACCTCATCCTCTATATCCTCCAAGGAAGCCTCTATTCCTATTATATCCATAGTTGTTCCCTTCATGAGTATGGCCTTCATTCTCCTTTGATCCACTCACCACACTAGTCTGGCATAATCCTGTCTCAATGGCTTTGTGAATATGATCAATAAACTTGTAATCAATGGTGTCATGAGTTTGGGACTTAAAAATATTAGAATACATGGATACCTTCTTTATAAGCACACGTTCCAACAAGGGGAAATCTTGAACATCATGGTTCAGGTGACAGACTTCACAATCTAGTAAAAATGCTCACACTGATCTACGTGGGTAACTATCCTTAGCATATATGCCCTTTAACCTTGGAATATGTGTACCATATTCCACTTTGCATCATCTCATGAGATGAATTAATAGAAAGCTTCTCCAACTACTTCTCCATGGATGTAATTTTTGCCTCCAAAAATAGGCTCACTCCAGTATCAATGCTCCCAAATGCTTTAGCGCGCATAGCTACTTCTAAGGCCTCACACAAATCATTATATGTCTTGTGAGATAGTTCCCTCCAAAATAGAGTTAACAATCCTCCAATGAACCACTATGTATATTGACTCGGATGAATGCCATAAGATAATTTAGACAAAAAGTATTAAAATGCGCATCATACTCCCTCAAACTTTCAGCCAATCCTTTCTTAATGTCCTTGAGCTCGCTGATACTCTTATGCTCAAAATCCAAACTATGAAACTCATCTAAAATGCAGAGCATAAAGCATCATAATCTACCGCAGTATGATGCGGGTCATACTTTCTATACCACCTATGCACACACTCCTTGAAGGTAGTAGTAAGTTGACTAGCCTTCCTATCTGAGGCTATAATTCCTTTAGTGTGTCATAGTAGCTCACACTTGTGCACATGCTCTGTTGCATCTTCAATTCCCCTATATTTTGGTAAGTGGAGAGACATCTCATAATACACTTGTTGAGGTTGATGGGGATGTGGTCTTTGTCCACTAGATCTAGATCCGAACCTCCACCATATTTCCTCCAACCAATCCACTTCCATCCACATGATCCTTCCGATCCACTTGATCCTCATGATCCACTCCAAGTTGTGGACCGGTTGACGCACTTCCTAGTGTCCCAGTCATGGTACTAGACTAAACACCAATGGTCTTTGTGGTCGTAATAACTACTTAGTAGTACTTCTAATGGTTTGCGCACAAACATTCTATCCCCGATGACACGCACAGGAACAATCATGCCATAACACTACTAAAAATGGTGTTGTGATGACATGGGCATGCTACTAACTTTATCTCCTAATTCAACACAAAATGATATCTACTCATCTCTTCTTGTTTTCTGCACTAGCCTGCTTCTCAATGACTACTTCTGGATTTGGAACACCAAGTGCAAGGGATAAGTGGCTAGGTGGGATCAAATGTGTGCATGCGGTCCTCATGTTCTCCTTTGATGCGCTCTCATATGAAGCCAAAGGGGATTCTCTACCAAACTTACCTAATGTTGGGAGAACCAGATGTTGTAGCTCCTGTCTTCCACGAGAGATTTATATATTTTTCAAGCCATCTCTCTCCTCAACTCCGTGGACTCCTCAATCTACCTTTTTTTCACAATTTTCCTCTCTCACACTTCATTATATATACCCCTGCGTGCGGTGAATGTTTAGTTAGCCATAGGGGGCACTCTAAGTCTAGTGCTATCATAAAAAATTTAATTTCAAGGGCATAACATGTAAATATGATCCTATGGGTTCGTGCAAACAATGAAATTCAACTTCCTCAGGGCACATATAAGTAGAAATAGCAAACTCTAATATATAACTCCACAATACTCTAGCCCACCAATGATATACAACTCTCGTCCTATCCACATCAACATCATAAAGAGTTTGATAATCTTCTTGTGTCTAGTTCCTTGGCCTATAATCCCATGAATTCCCTATTGCATATGCTTTGAAAGCCACTCATACAAATCTACTAGAAAGATGTAAAAGAAATTCTCATAAAGCATGTCATAAAGGTTGCCTTCCACCCATCTACGTGCATTGAAATCAGGTCCAATGATATTTATCCATGTAAAATTGTCTTGTCATCTTCTACCCAAATTTTAATGCTTTCAAGAGTCAATTGGTATACCATTTTCATGCAACATCCTAGACAGATGGTTTGAAAAGAGGTCCCAAAATGGAACCAAAATGTAGTCTTGTTTTCTATACTCAAATTCCTAGGCATGCTCGCACTTCATCTGATAGATCTAAACTCTCACCCAAAGCACGCGAAGCTACCAGGTCCCTCCTTTATACTTTGGATTGACAAGATGTTAGCATGCTTAACTAGAAAGATAACTAAATAGATCCATATTCAACCATAATAACTCATTGCATGCATTCAATTGGAAACACACATAATAAGGAAACATATAGATCATATCATAATTAATACCAATTGTACCAATAGATCACCATACTCAGAGACATCAATTATTAGAATCCAACCACATTGATCCATTAATAACCAAAATATTACATAGTAGAAGTTGAATACATCACAAAAATAATACTCTTGATCTCCACAGAGTTGTGCATGCTAAAACATCATAGCAACATAACAATACAATACATGCGGTTTCTAATACACAATGTGTAAAAATATGAAGATAAACTAATATATATAGGGGTGGGGACTTTCCTTCACCGCCCATGCATTCTCAAAATAGATTGCATGCTAAAAATAGCTATGCACATGTAAATAAAGCAGTGCATGTTTTTCTATTGATCATAATAATAGATTAATCTATAAATAAACCCCGATATTAATTCTATTATTAGATCGATCCTTGCATGACATTTTATCTTCTCCTCACATGTGATTTATCCCAAAATATATTTTTCTTGGCCGCCAATCCTCCACACTTTTCTCTAGATTTGAAACATTGCTTGATCGACACTCAAACTTAGCAACATCTATTTTTAGCTCGTGGTTCCAAAATCGGCGAAGTCCTAAATATTTCCTACTTAGGTACAAACCTTTATGCTCGGTCTATTCTATCTTTTACGCACCCATTTGTTCCTACTTCGTGCGTGCCCAAAATATTTGCGTGCGGCTTGTACTTAGTTAAAATGGTCCTTGCAACACCATGTGGCAACCTATCAAACTTGAGTGTGTAACACACAACCTATGAAAGCACACCAACTGGGAACCAAAGCCTTGCAATGAACCAAAGGTATGATATGTGACATAAATGATAAAAAAATGAACAGGTTGGTTGTTCCTTTAGCCAAATCATAAAGCGCGCCATGTGTCATTGCATGTCTAATTTTCACAAGATATTTCAAAACACCATAACTTTTTCTCGTAGAGCTCGGATCTGTGCACTCTTTTCTTGTTGAAAAGATGCTTGAGGTGGGCTACACGATGGGCAATTAAAATCAGATTTTGGTGGTATTTGTAGGTGAGAAATAGGAAAATGTGTCTTAGGGAATTAATGCACATATTCAATTAGCTCAACCACCTAGATTTAATTTGATTTTTCCTCCTTCCTTCTTCCACAAGAAAAACAAACATAGGGAGGCGAATCGACATACTTGTAGGAGGATTTGCAGGAAGTTATTTCTTTCTATTGGTGGTTAAAATTTTGAATATGAGTTTCCCTCCTCTTTCTTCTCATATTCTCTCCTTCTTCTTCGATAAGTGTATTATTTGACTTTTTATATCATCTATGTGATTATTGATTTGTCATTAAACATGATTAATTAGTGCATGGGGATGCTTTATATAGTTATATCCTAGCAAGTTCAACACATTTCACTTTTTTGTTTCATGCAATTTGTTAACTATAAAATCCCCCGCTAATCACCTTTGTGAGTGAAATGTGGTGACATGTGTAGGATAATAGTGGAAATTTACTGCCAATGCTGGGAATTGTAATCAAGGAGTTTGAGTCTAGAGCCATCATCATCATGGAAGACTTTTTCCATTGACAACCTATAAACATGGATCTTGTTTTTAGCAGTTCCATAGGATTTAATGAACTTTAATAGGGTTGTTAGTGGAAGAAATCAATGCCTAAAATTTTGGCATGATGTGTAACCGACTATGTCTATATAGACATCTTCTTGAAGAAAAATTTAGTAGTTAGTTGATGTTGGTAATCTATAATACAATTTATAACAGTTAGTATCTATTTTCCAGTTATGTACTGAGTATGTTATGGAACTTTTCTGAATCAATATATTAGATGTTGTTTTGAATATCCTATGGTGTTGATATTACCTCCGTCCCGAGGAAGAGAAAGGGCCCACTCAACCAAGGTGATTGGAGGATTTTACATTTATGTATGCTCGTGGTTTTTGATAAGTTACAGTTTGAATGCAATTACTTATTTCCTTTACTACAATTTATATTTAGTGTGTGTTATTTCCTTTCATGTAATTTCAATTCTAAGTGTGTCATTTCAATTCTACAATTTCAATTCGAGTGTGTGTTATTTGAATTTTGTTATATTGATTTGGTGTGTGCATTTTAATTCTAAAGCAAAGTATTTCCATTAAATGCATTTCATTACAGTAATGTTGTTTTAGTAGTTTAGCATTACATTTCCATAGATTAGCAGAGATAAAGAGAAACATAACAACCAAAACCCCCAAAAGGAACCACCAAACAATTGAGTTGCATAAAGCTTCATTGCATACAACCTTGGACACAAAGCCTAGTTTTATAATGACACTAGCAGAAGAATCTATTAGTTAAATGATTGGAGAATACAATGACCCATCATTTTTGGCACCATTTCTAGGGACACCATAAGCACAACACACCATTTTATTCACTTTACATGCTATGGGTGTTAATGAAGTTAATCTATGCAACCAATAGAAGTCCTAGGCCTTGTTTACATAACCAACCTTGATGCACATGGCCATGGGACATTCAAGGGAGATTTATACCATGTAATATCCAAAGAATATATCCAAATAGAGTACAAGTAGGGAACACTAAAAGTGACACTGAATCTAATACAACACCTAGAATCCCTTTTGAACATTCTACATCATCCTATTTAGAACCATAACAACCTTCAGAAATGGGAGACAATGGGAATAATGAGAACTAACCCTTGGGTAGAAACTTTACCTATCCCATTGTCTTAGACAAATATGAGGATGCACCTATGAAAAATATCTCACCATCCATCCTCCCTATCTTCCAAGGAATGTCTATAGAAGACCTAGATCAATTCCTATTTGAATTCAAAGTTCTTTGCTAGACATATGACTATAGAATAGACAATAAAAAACTCAAAATATTTCCTTCCACCCTCAAAGACTCTACTATGAGGTGGTTCATGGGATTTTCCCCTAACTCCATTCATTATTAGGAGAACATGGAGACAACCTTTTTGGAAAAATATCAAGACTACTGTAGGGAAGAGATAGGAAATAAGAGTTCTTCCAGATAAAGCAAAAGGAAGATGAAAATCTAGAAGATTATCTAGATAGATTTCTCTTTCTCCATCGGAGGAGTGGTTATGAGTTACATGCAAAAATCACTAAGATAATTTTCCTTAAAGGACTTGATGAGGAAACCAAGGATTCCCTCCATCTTATGGGAGGAGGTGATGTGCAAAAACTTAGCATGGAAGATATCACTGAGCTATGTAGAAGTTACTCTAGAACACAAGGAGGTATAAGGAAAAGAAAAACATCCAAGATTGCCCTAGGTACCTTAGAACTTCTGGAGGAAATGGCTAACATGAAAACAAACATCTTGTCACAATTAACATCAACCATAGATGGGATGAAATCCAAGACTAGTTCGTAAAAGAACCTCTAGACATATACTACCCTAAATGTAGGAAGAGACATCCTTTGAGAGAGTGTCCTTTGGATGTCACAGACATGTGTTTGATATGTGATGTCACTAATCATGATACTAACCATTACACTTTCTTACCTTAGTTGAAATAAATATTGAATTCCATGTCTCAAGAAAATGTAGAGGTAAACTTTGTTCAAAGGCCAAATAATCAGGCTGTGTATGCCCCTAGACCTACTCAAAACCCTTGGATGATGTCATGGCCTAGTCAGGCTCCTCAGCCTACTTGGGGACAACTTGAGTGGACACCACCAAACTAGATGGTTTACCCACATCCACCACCATGGATGACTCCCTACAATCAATAGGGTTAGACACCACTAGCCAATGCAAATCCATGACAAAACCAACAATGGGCACCTCAACAAAATTATAATCAATAGAGGAGGTTCCAAAAACCACAACAGGCTTTAATGGCCCCACCAAAAACTATCAACAACATGGGCAAGTAGCATAAACTAAAATTCCAGCCCAGCCTATAGCGAACCCTAAAATCAACAAACAACTTCAATTAATGAAGTAGGACAGAGTGATACAATGCATGTTAATACTATCAATAATATGTGACTAAGTTCGGGAGAACAGTGAATAATCCTCCTATTGTTATCATAGAAATACCTGAGGAAAATGAGAAAGAAGAGACACCTGAGGAAAATGAAGAAACTGAACATGTTCCACAAACTTAAGCCACTAGGAATTCACATGCAACTCCTTTTCCAAAATGATTACATGAAACTCGAATATGTAACCTAGAATTTACCAAGAAAAATTCTAGGCGCATCGACACATCACTCAGCCTAGACTGAGCACTCACCCAAAGCATGCAAAGGTACCACAATCTCTTTAGGGTTGCTATTACAGGATGTTAGCATGATGAAGACTTAATGCATTCAGATCCATACTTAATAGATCATTCTACAGTGCATGTTCGATCTAATTCTAAAGAATAACATATTTAAATGATAACCATGATGAAATCAAGCATGCAAGATCCAATTATACTCAAATTAAAACTCTGATTCAGCCAATACACTCCATTATATTAAACATGATAAATACATAGAAGCTCATTACAATAGATAATACCATAGTTTATGCACATCAGATTTGGTAGCATAACCTCACAATAACTTAGTTCTCACATACCACTACTATACTACGTAGTTCACTACATATTTATAAGGGTGGGAACTTTCCCTTCACTACTTATCTAATCCCAAAATAGGTCGCATGTTAAGAATAGCCATGCGCCTTTACAATAATAAGCTAACATGCAAGAATGCTAATAATAGATCTCTCCTAGTTAACTATCAGTAGCAATTCTATCTTTAGCCTACATCCATGTAAAGTGCTCCATAACCACTCTTCCAAAAATAGCCAATGCGTGTCACGCAAGTATTTTCCCATTTGATGTGCTCCACACACCATCTTCCAAAAATAGATCATAATCATGAAAATGGATAAGTCCCAAATTTATCTCTTTCCTCCGTGTGTGATTCCTTCCCAATCCTCCCATGCCTTTGAATGAGATCTACTTTTCCATGTGAATCTTTTTTATATGCCTTATGCTAAGTGTTATACATTATCTACTCAACATTACCCCACACTAACTGCATTTCCACCTTGAAATGGTTACCTCTTGAATGCTCAAAGAATGAGAAAGAATATAAATGGAAGATAGTAAAGAATTTTCTATACAAAAGAATGATTTACTCAGCAGTATCCTCTTGCTTCAACTGGAAGAATGAGTTTTGGATATTCTTCCTTTATTTTGGCCTCTAATGTCTACCATTCACTTAGTGTGGCCTCTTCTTTTTCTAGAATATCTACCACAATAGACTCCAACTCATCTTGGGAAATGTCCCCTTTTCATTCTGTAAAACCAGAACAATGTTGGACATTGTAGACATTCTTCCCTCTAGTAGATCCATCTTCTACACTATAACCTTCCCCAGCTCATCTAACCTTTCCTTATGGGGTTCTGTGTTGCTGCAAGGGCCTCACACTTTTTTTTTACCAATGCCAACCTCTCTGCGTGACCCAATGTGTCATCCTTCATCACTTTTAGGACTTCATTGTCCTCTACCATGGTCCTTATCTTGATGACCGCCTCCGAGAGCTGTGAAAATGTTCAATGCTTGGTCTTCTTTTCTCATCTCCTCCTACAAGCTTTGGAGAAATGCCTCATAAGATGCAATCTTCCTCATCACCAAAGCCTTTCTCACTCTCTTTCTGCTTAGGATCTCTTGGGGCTGGCATGCGTGTAGGTCCATCCTCAAGCACCAAATCCACCAAGGTTTGTACATAATGCATTGTTGAAGGAAATTTTTTTACCTTGGACTCCAAATGTGGTCTTGCTTTCAGGACATTGTCTCTAATTTCCTCTGCCATGCTGATGAAAACAATGTTCTTCTTCTATGCCAAGTCCTTCTCTTGTCGTAGGCACGCTATCTCTACATCTTTGGCCTTGATCTCTTCTTTCAGCACCCTAATAGTTGCAGCTTTATCCACATTCCTCCTTTCCACCTCTGTAGATACCTTTACCAAGGCATTACTTACTTGTTCATCTGACATAGCAATAGGCTTTACTATTATGTGTCTGGTCTGAGGTGTCTTCTTCAATCTTCTCGATACACAGGACTCTTCACATATGTCAAAGTCTGGTTCATCCATATGTGTCTACATTGACCAAGATAGTTGTTTCCTTGTGCGCATGGTGGCCATGTCCTCATCCATCAGCTCCCATCCATACAATTCTTTAAGGCCCATCATGCTTTGGAAATAGGTGTGGAAAATTTTACTTGTGTCCTCAGTGTAGCCCATGACCGGTGCAGTATACTCCCCACTTGTCCTCTTTGATCTTGGCCCCTTAGGAACTTGAGCACCAAGATTTGGAGCTTGTTCTACTGCTATGCCTAGTAGTCTCTGTGTTTATCCCATCTACCTCCTTTAATCCTTCTTCTCCATCCTTCATTTCTTCATCCTTTGGCTCTTCCATCCTCTGGTGGTGTAGGAGATTTGGGCGTGCTCTCCTCAGACTCTTCGCCTCCTCGGTCAACTTCAAATTTCTTCTTCTTTTCTCAACTATCTCCTTTTATGGAGAGAGTCATGGTGATCTACTGCACTTTCATATGGTGTAGCACCTTGGGTTCTTGTTCTCCTGAATACCCTTTTGAAGTGGTGCTCTCCTTGTACTACATCTAGGTCCTCATCATCTCCTTCTTGCACTTGAGGTGGTGTAGTCATGTGCTCAATTCCTACCTTTCTATAGGTTTCTTCTTCCTCTATGCTCCAGGCACCACTATCTTCTCATTCCTCTTCCTCTTCATCCACCACTATGGTCTTTGTAGGCTGTGGAGTTGGCACATTCTCTATTGTATGCTTACCCTTAGGCAGCCCTGGAAGCATGAACTCATTTTCCACATATTTTTGTTCTCCAGCTTGGGCTTGAGTTGAAGATACACAAGCACTTGCTCCAATGTCTCTGACTACCAAGCTTACTAGGCTTCATGTTTATTACATCTAAGATAAGCCTCTCAACATAGGTAGTCATCCTGGATATACATATGTTTTTCTCAGAGTGATAATCACAATCTACCTTATCTGCGATGAAGCTTAGGTGGTGTGCATGCATCTGTGAACCGGTGAACTGATGCCTAGAAGTAGCATGTTGTGAAGGCATATGGTAGTTTGCACCAAGGGCTCCAAGCTCTATCCTTCATCATAAATCACGCGATGCAAAAATGTTGGTAGACTACAAAATTGTACTTTGCCTTACCCACCACCAAAGGTAACTCCTTGGGTATGCGCCACTCCTCTTCGAACACCGTGTGGAGCCTATCATACCACATCTCTGCCCTCTACTTAAATGGCCCACTCATGGTCCCTTCACATAAGTATTTATCAAATCTTTCTACCAGAGATTTATTTTCCATGTGGGGTACTCCCAAATATTTTCCTTTGGCCCATCGGGCACTCCAATCTCCATAAACACCAAAGACAATAAAATAGCACCAAAACTAATTCTGTCACCTATACACACTTCTTCAATGATTTTCTTTGCTATGTGATCCATGATATTAGACCACTCCTTGAGACATCTTTCTTACAATGTGTAGCCACATTGTATTCACCTGCGACCACCTTTCTTGGTCATTCAACTTTGTTACAAGATGGGAAGCTTTACCTGTACCACTGGGTACTTCTTTAATTTATCAATGTCCATGCCACGTGGACCCTTGGTATATCCTAGCTCCTTCCTTGTCTCTAGGATCATTTATTTATCTATTAAGTCACTCTCTAGATCTACTCCTGAGGCCCTTAATCCTGTTATTGTTGAAATTAAGGTGGTGTGATTCTAACCCTCCATCCGGTGAAGTAGAAGAAGTCCTCATGGAATCTTCTCATCAACCATCGATACAATGGTTCATACTTTCCAAAATATGGCAGCTCGTACAACTGGTAGACTCCAATCTACTTTAGTAACTTCTCTCCAGCATCATCGTACACTTGGCATGTCTTCTTGTGTGCTTGTTTGTTTTTGTGCTCAACAACACATCTAGTTCCTTCTTATTATCCGATGTACGATGGTTGTAATCACTGATCTTACATTTATGGATGTGGGAATCCCATTCTTGTCCCACAATCACACCCTCCAGATACTAAATTTAAGAAATTACTCTCGGGAGAAATTTCTTCTTCCACTTCGACCTTCTTCTTCCCTTTCACTCTTATTGTAGGTGCTTTCTTTGGTGCCATTTGTAAATCTCTCTTTCTACCCTCTGTAATGAGCAAGTTAAAACCCTAGTTCAATCTCTCATGCCCTAGTGGAAATCACATGCCCTAGCTCTTCCATAACACATCTACTTTTCTCAAACCCTTCACCTATGGGGACAAGCTTCTCCTGCGCACAAATCTTCTCTCCATGTCTAGTTTCACACTCTTCACACCTCAACATGATTCACTCGGCTCATTTGCACTTAGCTCTTTTCAAATTCTCACAATTTCAATGGTAAGAATGAACTCACATCCCATCCTTATATATATTTTCAAAAATTTAGTGCATTTATTTCTCCTTCACCTACCAACAATCCTCTCATTAATCGACCATTTTCATTCTTTCCCACATGGTACATCTTCACACCCAAGCTATAACCTTCTAGCGCACCTTCCTACCTTCTAGCCATGGACTTCTCTTCAGTGCACCTCCATGTGCCCAAGTACCTCGCCACTTGTGCCTTCCTTGGTAGTTCCCATGGCCCTTTCTTACCTCACGTTATACTTGTTTCTTCATTCATCTCCACCTATGGTCCTTGTTTCCAGAGGCAATCTCTTTTTAACAATTCTCCAACTTGAATAACACCATAGTAGCAGTTTGTTCCTTTCATGTGCACTTATTTTCAATAGTCTTGTACCTGGATATCAATATCCACCCCACACTAATGGTATGTGCAGTCCTCTATGCATAAAAATTTCTTCAAATAATAATTAGCTTCGGCACAAACATGCTTATTACACAAAAACACCAACTAAATTGACAAAGCATAGCGATGAAGAAGGAAATACATTAAGGAAATACAAAATTGAAAACCTAATCTAAATGGCAACACTTCCTTATTACAAACACCAAGAAGACTTATTTATAGTAGGGCTTCAGCCTACTCCCATTGAAGTAACCGGGTAGCAGTTTTCCATCAAGCACCTCTAATTGACAAGCACATGTTTCAAGTATGTGAGTGATAACATACGGCCCCAACCAATGTACCTTGAGTTTTCTAGATGGCACAAAACTTAGAATCATAAAGGAGCACCATCTATCCAATCAAAATTTTTATCCCTAATGTGCTATCATGCCATGCTTTCTACCTAGGCCTTTTCTTGTTTTTGACTCCATCGTGCTATTTCTCATCACTCATCCAACTTGATTAACTTTTCAATCCATTCTTCTAATGCTTTTCATCAGCTAGACCTCCAACACGTGCAATATGCAAAGAAGGTAGCATGAATTCCATAGGAAGAACTACTTCCGCCAAACACTAACTAAAATGGTGTGGCTTTGTTCAACCTTTTATATGTTGTTCGATATGCCCAAAGTACTATAGACACTTTATCATCCCAATCCTTTCTTCCAACATCACAATTTTTTTCAATGTCTGGCTCAAAATCTTGTTGAAAGCCTCAATAGTCCCATTTTCCTAAGGATGATATGGTGTAGTCTTATGGTGTGCAATCATGAATTCATCCAATAAAATTTTGATTGTCTCATTCAGAAAATGTGTGCCCTATCACTAGTCAAACTTAAAGGGCATCCATACCTTGTAATAATATTTTCCCATAGAAACTTGGTTGTTGTAGCCATTTTGTATAATCCTTTGTAGGTGCTGCTTCTTCCCACCTTGTCAGATAGTCTATGCAAGTTATGATATAGCGATCCAGTCCTGCGTGTGGCTGGTGAAATAGGACCAACAAAATCTATAGCCCATTTTTCAAATGGTTCTACACTAGTAATAGGTCTTAGAGGCATTTCATCTCATTGACCTAGTTTCCCAAGGTGTTGATAGTGATCACAAGCCTTGCAATATGCCTTACAATCTTTATACAGGGTTTCCCACCATAATCCAGTGAGTAAAATCTTACGCATGCAGTGGTGTCACCTACATAGTGGCCACCTGCAATACCACCATGAGCTTCTTCCATAATATCTGTGCACTCATGTTCCAATACACAAATGACACATACTTCATCCCGACCTAACTTGTATAGGTCACCGCTAATCAACATATAGGGTTCTGCGTGTATAGCAAGTTATTTCTTCTCTAAGGATTTCATTCCTTCTGGTGCCATACCTATTCATAGAAAGACAAAAATGTCTTCTAATTCTAATGGTGTGCGTTGTAACCTATATAACTATGCATCGGGCATGGTATCTTTAATTGCTTGTGCCTCTTCTCCTGACTATATTTTGGATAAATGGTCTGTCTAGAATTACTTTTCCCTAGTTTTACCACAACTGTAAAATCAAATTCTTGAAATAAGAGTACCCATCTGCATATGCGCCCCTGTAAAATGGGCTTGTTTACCAAATAATTCAATGCCATGTGATCTGTATAAAATAAAATGGTGTAGCTAGCAGGTATTGTCTAAATTTATGTAATGCATAGATCATTGACAAAGCTTTACATTTTGTAGTTGTGTAATTCTACTCTGCGGAGTCAACTTTCTACTAGCAAAATAGATAGGATGATCTATAATACCTTCTCTAGATGAGCCAACACACGCACAATGGCCATGCCGAGGGCATCCACATGTACATGAAATGGTTGGTCCCACGAAGGAAAGCACAAGAATAGGTGCGGTAGTAAGTTTCTCCTTTAATGTCTCGAATGTGCATTCTTTGTGGTTCTCCCCAGTAGAATGTACCTTTTCCTTTCAGTAACTCCTCCAAAGGTGTGAAACTTTGGCATATCCCTTTATGAATTTTCTATAATACCCCATGTGACCCAAGAATCCACACACCTCACTTTGACTGGTAGGCTCTTTTAGGCCGATAATGACTGCAACCTTAGCTTGGATCAACCAACAAACCTTCCTTACAGATTATGTGTCCTAACAATATTCCAAATGGTGTAGAAAATATGCACTTCTTGATGTTCAAAGAGATACTCAACTATCTACATATTTCAAACATTAAGCGTAGATTATCACAATGATCTTTAACCAATCCATACACTGTCCAATCATCTAAATAAACCTATAAGAAGTTGTGAATAAAATCTTTGAACGCTTGAACAACTATGCACAAAAATACAACAAGCACATTTTTTTTAGTCCAAAAGGCATCACAATATAGGTGAAGCTACCCCATTCAGTAGTAAAATTAGTCTTTTCCTAATCCTCCTAGGAAATCCTAACCTGATGATACCTAGAGAACCCATCTATAAACAAATAGATTTCACACCTATAATTCCTTCTAGTATTTCCTCAGTGAATGGCGTAGGAAAGGGATCAGTCACACATGCAACATTTAGCTCCTTGTAGTCCACATAGATCCTAATCAACCATCCTTCTTGATACTATCACCATTGGACTAACCCATTCTGACTCATCCAGGGGCTTGATGATTCTAGACTTCAACATTTTGTCAATCTCATCTTTGACCTTTTCACATAAGTTGGGGTTCATCCTGTAGGGTCTCTTTCTAACTGGTGCACACCTTCTTTAAGATTTATCTTCATTTCTCCTAATGATTTATGCACGCCTTTAAGTTCATGGTATCCCGAGGGAATAAGTCCTGATAATCCCATAGTAACTCAATGATTTTTTCCACTTCAGAGTCTGACCAATAGTCTCCAATTATGGCCTCCTTAGGCTCAGCATCTGATCCAATATTCACTTTCTTTGTCTTCATAGGTTCATGATAGGCACGTGTGGTCTTATTTGCACTATCCAACACCTCACGCCTACCTGTTGAATGGTCTACATCCAAATTTTCTACTTCTTCATCATCCACTAAGTAGACCATTTTTTCTTTTTTCTTTCTCAAGGCAAGTGTGCTGAAGTAGTGTGGCATCTATCTCTATTTCTTCAAAAAAACATGCTCCTAATCTCCTTCATCAAATAACTCTTGAATGAGTTCTTCCACCTTGGCACTATCCCCCATAGTTAAGTGCTTTATAACCTTTAATGCTTCTTCCACCGGAGGTTTAGTAGAGAAGAATTCAAACATCCGGGTCATTCCTGTAATTAAATCCTACCAATTTCCAGTCTCTCTGGAGTTTTTACATATATACATACCAAGCACACGCGCAACCTTGTAAAGTGGAATAAAACTTGTGCACCCAGAGAAAAGGTGGTAAAGCTTCCTTCCCTCTGTCCAGAGTCTCTCACACTGTTGAACATGGTGTTGAATAGGTTGATTACCATGGTAAGTACATATTTGAGTAGGTGCATTGCTCCTAAAGAACCTAGTAATAAGAGAAATCCTAATTTCATTCCATCCTACAAGATTATCCTTGTGAACCACCCACCAAGCATGTTGTTGTCCCACATAGGGTATATGCTAGCATATTCCATCTCTCCAATTGGTCTATCCATTGTTCCTCCATGGCACAGGAAAACCATAGGGTCTCCTTCTCTAGTGTAATGAGGTACCGAGTTGTTACCTATTCTCTTGATATAACATGGTCTATTATCCCTAGTAGATATGTTCTTTACTTCGCGCCCTACCAACTCATAAGTGCTTTATGAGCCCAATTATCACAAGCAACACTTGTAGTATCACTAATAGACTGTGCATCCTCCCACTGAAGGATTCCTTCTTTAGATGGCTCATGTGCCTCTGGGTCCCGGATGACATGTACATAAATCCTATTCAGGTCTTCCTCACTCAAGGGCTCAACATAGGGCATGCAGATTTTCCATCTGTTAATGGGATAATAACCCTTTCCTCCTTGTTTTCAAAGCTTATATAGCCCTTGTTGAACCAAAGATCAACATTATTTGCATAACACCAAGGATGCCCCAGTAGAGCCAGGAAGCTATCTACCTCTGCCAGCGCTAAGACCTCAAAATATCCAGTGAACTTGGCTCCTTGTATGGTAATGGATGCATCTTTTAAAACTTCGATGGGAGTGGCCTTAGTTCGATTAGCCATGAACAAAACATTAGAGGATGGATGCAATGGAGGTCTCCCCATTTTTACCCATGCATCTAAAGTAAGAACATTGACTTCTGCACATGTATCAATCAATATATTACTCAAAATCCACCCATCCACAACAACATTTAGAGTGATTTCCTTGTCATAATCTAGGCTATGAGGGGGAAGATTTGCATGCAGGATACCGTCTAGTCTCAATACTTGCGCATGGGGTGTTTCCCTTTAACCACTTCCCTAATAGTGGAATGATATTCTCCTATCACAACATTTTGCACACTTCTTTCAAGTCATCCATATCAAATTGGACCATCTCTGATGCTTTATTTTACTCCATCTTCCATGATTGCTCCTTTAAATATTGTATTTCACCCTAAATATTTATGAGTACCTCCATGGTTTCTTGATAAACCTCCTTCGATGGGAGGGATTGGGTGCATGTAGATGTATGAGAACCTCCTCCTTAGTGATGGTAGGCTTCTTTGTAATGCCTCTTTAGTGCGCATAGCTTTTTCAGTGGGTAGTGATCTTACCTTGAATGCCTTGGATTCTATTTCCAACTTAGGCATCCATTGATTTTCCACAGTGCGTTGTTGTATCCTAACCATCCCTGCACCTTTGTTTTCTTGTTTATGCTTACTTACTAAGATGCTCATACAAGTTCTAGGCATTCCTCATAACTATGATTCTTCCCACAGAAAGAACATGTAATATTCTGAGGACATTCACACTGTAGTGGTCAAGAGATCCACATGTATAACATGTTCTACAAGGGAACTCACCTCATCCACTACCACGGCCTCATCCTCCGAATCCACCATGGTATCCTCGACCTCTGCCATGACCACCTTTAAAAAGACCCTTCATTCTAATCATAGCACGCCTGATTGTGATCCCAATCTGATGCTCATTCTTTCCTTTAGAGTTATCTGAAACTCCTGTCTATCGTACACCAATATCTATAACATCATGGATCTAACTAATCATTCAACAGTCTTTTCCGTGTCATGAGTCATGGACCTACAAATTTTATAGTAACAAGAGACGTTCTTCCTTATTACGCATTGTAATAATGGGAAGTGGCTAACATCATGGTTTAAATGACATATCTCACAGTCTAGTAAATAATGAGTTTACTGATGTGCGGGGAAAACTATCCTTTGTGTGACCTTCCACTTCACAATCTATGTGCACCAAATCCCATGCACATCTCATGTGCTAAATTTTCCGATAGCTTTTCCAACTACTTTTCCATAGCCACGATATGTGCTTCTAAAATGGGCTCACCCCAGTGTCTATACTTCCAACTACCTCAATGCGTAAGGCTGCTTCAAGTGCTTTGCATGGATCAAGTGTATGTCTTATGTGATAACACCCTCCTAAAAGGGGTAATCAGACCTCCAACAAACCATTGTGCATGTTGGCTCACATGAATATCATAAGAAAGCTTAGATAAAATCATTTTGAAATGAGCATCATACTCTCTGACACTCTCAGTAGTGCCTTGCTTAATATCCTTGAGCACACTTATACTCTTCTGCTCAAACTCAGGATGTGAAACTCTTTAAGGAAAGCATCTTTTAAAGTTGCATAGTCTATGTAAGTCGATCAAGGGTCAAAATTTCTATACCAATTGTGTGCATGCCCTTGTAGCGTAGTAGCGAATTGACTTTCCCTATGCTCAAAAGTCATGATTCCTTTGTTGTGCCATAGTATTTCACACATGTGCACGTGTTCAATAACATCTTCTATGCCCCTATACTCTAGAAGATGAAGAGACATCTCCATGTAAATATTTTGGGGTTAGTGTGGACCTTGCCCACATGATCCAAAACCTCAGTGTTTCCTCCACCTCTAGAACCACTAGATCCACCTAAAACTAGAACCACATATACCTCCTAATCCTGAACCTGTAGCCAAAGTCGGACCAGAAAGATGTACTCCCCTGTGTCCCAACAGTAGTACTAAACTACACCCCTACGGTTTGTGAAGTGTTACTACTCCCGAAAAGAGTCCAAAATTTTACGTGCCTAAATTTTGTGTAGAAGATACACCTAAAAGGTACCTCCAAACAATAATGAAGACATTTGTGCTGCCATTGATGTGCTTCTTATATGACTTACTCTTGCTCTCCCACTACCTAAATTAGCTTGTTGACTATTTTTCATACTAGATACTGGAAGACCAAGTGTAAGGGAAAGGTTTCTAGGTAGATTCAGATGTGCACCTATGGCCCAGGTCATCTCTTGACGTGCTTCTACATGAGGCCGAGGGGGTTCCTATCATGTTTCCCAAATGGGGGAGTTCTCTGATGCTCGGGTTCCATGTCTTCTACATGAACTTCAAATCCTTCTCGAGCCATCTCTCTCCTCAATGCCATCCACTCTGCAATGTCACACTACTTCTCTATC
Source organism: Taxus wallichiana var. yunnanensis (assembly GCA_018340775.1). NCBI lineage: Eukaryota > Viridiplantae > Streptophyta > Pinopsida > Cupressales > Taxaceae > Taxus > Taxus wallichiana. The sequence goes on from CM031238.1 coordinate 846,654,181, forward strand.
TCCCTCTCACGCACCTCATTGTACTTAAGCTACCTTTCTTCTCTCTGCCTCTCTACCACTAGGTCTTCCATCTTTCACCAAACCTACTCCTCCCCCACGTGTGGTGGGGGTTTAGTTAGCCATCGGTTTTCTCTCCAAGTTTAGGGTTACCATCAAAATTTTGATCACCAGTGGAATGCCTTGCAGGTAAGTTCCCTGGGATATCGTAAAAATTGGAATTCAGCTACCTATGGGCACAAATAAGTGGAAATTGAGTACTCCAAGATATAGCTTGTTCAAAACACCACAAACCATGTATCCACAAACGAGTCCAAATCAGATCAACATCATAAAGGGTCTGAAATTCTTCCTACATCCAGACAAGTGTGCGATACCTCCAATTCCATTTAGATGCATAAGCAACCAACCACTCATACAATTCTACCGGAAAGATAGTGAAGAAGATCTCATACAAATAGTCATACAGATTCTACTCCACCCACGTGCGTGTTAAACTCAGATCCAATGTTGAACCTTTGTGCGTATTCTTCTTCTAGGTCATGTATCCACTCCTCAACACTTGCTAGGGTCAACCGGTATGTCTTCATCATGAACCATCCTAAAAACAATTGAAAAAGAGTCCCGATAATGGAACCAATGATGTAGCCTAGAATTTACCAATAAAAGTCTAGACGCGCTAACACATCACTCAACCTAGACTTGCGCTCACCCAAAGCATGCAAAGGTACCAGGCCCCTCTTTAGGGTTGTTTGTTGCAGGATGTTAGCATGATGAAGACTTAATGCATTTAGATCCATACTTAATAGATCATTCTACAATGCATGTTCAGATCTATATCTAAAGAATAACATATTTAAATGATAACCATGATGAAATCAAGCATGCAAGATCCAATTATACTCGAATTAACACTCTGATTCAGCCAATACACTCCATTATATTAAACATGATAAATACACAGAAGCTCATTACAATAGATAATACCATAGTTTATGTGCACATCAGATTTGGTAGCATAACCTCACAATAACTCAGTTCTCACATACCACTACTATACTACGTAGTTCACTACATATTTATAAGGGTGGGGACTTTCCCTTCACTTCTTATCTAATCCCAAAATAGGTCACATGTTAAGAATAGCCATGCACCTTTACAATAATAAGCTAACATGCAAGAATGCTAATAATAGATATCTCTTAGTTAACTGTCAGTAGAAATTCTATGTTTAGCCTGCATCCATGCAAAAGTGCTCCATAGCCGCTCTTCCAAAAATAGCCAATGCATGTCACACAAGTCTTTCCCATTTGATGTGCTCCGTATGCCATCTTCCAAAAATAGATCACAGTCGTGAAAATGGCTAAGTCCCGAACCTGTCTCTGTCCTCCACACGCGATTCCTTCCCGATCCTCCCACGCCTTCAAATGCACTCTTCTTTTCCATGTGAATCTTTTGTATGCCTTCTGCTAAGTGTTATACATTATCTGCTCAACACCAATACCATTTTTCAATTGGTAGATCAATCTATTATTGTACCAGATGGAGTGATTGAGGATGTAATGGTCACAATTGAATCTTGGGAGTATCCCATTGATTTTATGGTCTTACAGCCTAAAGCTTGGAAGTTGGGATATCCAGTCATCTTAGGAAGGCCTTGGTTGGCTACTGTTGCTACATATATTGATTGTAGGTCGGGAAAAATGACCATTTTAAATGGGTGAAAATCAAAGAATATTTCATCATCTTCTATAAATGCAAGAACTATGTTCATTGTAAAAGGTTAGACCCCTTTAGTTTTCTAAGAGCTCTGATCCTTAGAATTTTAAGTTGAAGGCCTATATATTTGGTTTATGCATGTGGATATCAGCCTCATCTACCATTGTATTTGTCTGTGCATTTCTTGGAAGTAATAAAAGCTCAGTTTTGTGGCTATTCTTTGCCTTGTCTCGTTTTATTACTTTTTCTTGCCTTTCTTTTGCATTGTATATTTGTTGTGATTTCTCATGTCCCTTGCAGGCTCCTTTTCAAAATTTTCCCCATGAAATCGAATGCATGAGTGTATTTAAGACCGAGATACACATGTCTATCCTCTTTGTGTGCATTCTCTTTCATTTTCACTTAAAGCTAGCTTTGGTCATCCCCCTTCTTTCAGTGCGATTAAATATTTTAACTTAGTTTTCCTTTTCCATGCATCTCCTTCTAACCTTGGTCCCTTGGAATTATAGAGTAGTGATAGATAGATGCATTTCCCTTCATAGGAGTATTTTTAGTAGTAGAAATAGGTAGAGGAACCAACCTTCTCCGAGGTCTATCTCAAGTGTAAAAGGTCCCATAACTTGGAGATAGTCCCATGTTGCCTCAAAATCCCAATTCATCCTAATCTGGGATGGTCAGTAAGTTTGAGCTTCCAATAATACCACTCACCCCCCTCATTACAACCCCCAACTCTTTGTGCACTAATGCTATACTTGATTTTTTTTGCTCTCTTGTTCACATATTTTGTTTTGAAGGTCTTGAAGAAGTGAAAGTGAAACTCAAAGAATAAATATTACTTACTGCAACACTATCCTAGTGACATTCCAATACAAGTGGGAATCAAAACTGTGATTGGCTTGCAATCTCCATGAAATTTTTGGTAAATCATAACTGTGATTTTTTGTGCAATTTGAGTCGTATATTTATCATTTTGATTTTTTTTTGTCATTTTAATCAATAAAATATATTTTATCTTATTAAAAGGGTTAGGTATTTTATTGAGGCAAGTCCCCAAACACCAAAAATAACTAACATTTTCTAAGTGTACTTGTGTGCAAGTTTAGATTTTTTATGTGACTAAATCCTGAAGCTTTAAAAAATAATAATTAAAGACTTATGTATTATTAAAGATCAAGTTTTATTTAAGCAAACATATTTTAATAAGTTATTGATGTAATGAATATCCCGAGCAATTGATTAAATATTCTTAATTTATTTATGAAAGGGTGTGAAACCATTGTGATGGTTCATAACTACCAATGAAGTCTTATAAAAGGCATGTGAATTATTCTGAGAGAGACAATTGAATTGTGCTAGTGATTCTGAGAAAGAAATATTGACAAAAGAGTTTTTAAATATTTTTAAATTGAGTCTATGGAAGTAAATTCCAAGGCTGACTAGGTACAGACAGGTGGTGGGTAAGAGAGAGGGGCACCAATGGTGTCCTAAATGGGGTACATAAGTACAACCTTGGATGGTCCTGGCCAGGGAAAGGTGAACATACATGGGGTGTTTAACACAATCCTTTCATAGTGTGGCCATAGTCTAGTGTCTCATTGATGTGTTTTTGCATTGGAATTTTGTCTAGAATTCCGTATCATTGTCTCGGATAAGCTCTCTCTATGAAACTATGTAATCTATGTTTAAAGCTAATGAAAAGAAGTTAATTCTTCTATGTATTATGTTAATGTGCATATGAAAGTATTTTGTTTATTCAGATAAAATATGCAAGTGAATGAAACTTTTGTTTATGATATAACACAAAGGAGGGTCTTGGTAGCTTCACGCACTTTGAGTGAGCACTCATATCTGTCTAAATGAGGTGCCAACACATACAATAGTTTTGTGAGAAAATAAACAAGACTACATTTTGGTCTCATGGCACACGAGAGGGAATGAAAAAGAACGTTGAGATCCCAAAGAAGGATGTAGATGAACTTAAGGAGGTGTGTAGGATGTTGTGTCTAAAAAACATCATTCTTTTACTATGGGAATAGCTATAAGAAAAGGTACCATGCGCATAGGAGCTAAGTGTGAGAGAAAAATACTTCACGTAAATCTACCATCTCAAAACCATGAATTTGATAAGGAGATTACATTTGATGCAATAATTTATGGGTGGTTATTTGTAATATTATGATTGAAACAGGCATGGAAGTATATGTGATAACGTTAGATGCATGGAACTTGATGGGTAGGCCTATGTTACAACCATCTTCAAATGTGTTGCACATGGTGAAAAAACTAGGGCCATGCTATTGGGGTACTTGAATAATGCATCCATTACCATTCATGGTGCCAAGGTTAATGAGACTTTGAGGTATTTGAGCTTGTAGAAGTTGAAAAATTTCCAAAATTACTTGGAAACCCTGGTGCTATGTGAACAATGCTGATTTAAATCAGAATAAGAGGTACATAAGTTTTAAAAACTAAGATGAGCGCGTGATAATACCCCTCCATGAGAAGAAGGTAGATCCTTATGTTTAGCCCTTGAGTGAAGAAGAAATCAATAGGATATATGTAGATTCAAGTGTGAGATCTAGAAAATTTGGAACCATTCAAGGATGGTGTGCTTCATTTGGAAGATGCAACTGTAAGTGACATTACTAGTGTTTCTTGTGATAACCAGGTCCATGGAAAATATGAGATGGTTAGGAGTGAAATTAAGGGAAGGATAAATAGAATTATTAGGCCACACATGGTTAGGTGGTTAGGATCTACTCAAGTACCAAGGTATACTTGGTGAAGGGAATCCCGATGCATTCTTGCATGCCATGGAATTTCATTGACATAATGAAGGAGATAGAAGAAACATGATGGTTTATACCTTGTGCCAGACAACAATGTGTTGGTAGGTAACACATAAAGATAGCCTTTTGGAATGGTGAGAAGTGAGAATCACCTTTTCTACAAGGTTTATTCAAAGAAATGTACCTACACAAATATGTGAATTCCATGGGAGGTCCCCTACCTCTTTTCACGTCTATAATTGTGAGAGACTATGGGCACAGTATAAAAGCCTTACCACCATCACTTTGGGTACATAAGTTCTAATTCAATTTGCACAAATGCTCTCACTCTTGGTATTTCCATGCAAAGTTGAAAATGGAAACGAAAAATTGGTAAGAAATGGCTACAGTATGATCCAAAATTTCAATTAATTTTCTACTAAGCCTCACATCCATGAAGCTTTGTAGATCATGAAGTGCCTCACATTGGGGGATAACATGAAGGCTTAAGAACTCATGCTAGAGTTATTTTGGGAAGTTGATCTAGAGGTGTGCCTTGATCTTGAGGAGACAAATAAAGTACGAGATGGGACATGCCCGAAAGAAAAAGAAAATGGTAAATTAGTATACATGATTGATGAGGAGTAAGTTGACAACTTGGATGTTAGCCACACCGAAGGTGCAATGAGGTCATATACATTGTAGATGAGAAGGCACACACGTACCATGCTCTTATGAAGACAAATAAGGTTAACATTAGTGCGAGAGGACGAGCCTAAGGGGTCATTATTAGTGATTACTTGTCGAGAAAAAAGTAGAAAATATTACTAAAATCTTACATGATTTTTAGGACTTATTTCCATAGGTTATCACGAGTTAAAGGGAGTGTAGAATTCTTTATGAGAGATGAAAATCAAGGTGAAAAAGGTGCGCAACCGGTTAGGAAGAGGCCTTATAGGATGAATCCTAATCTACACGTGAAGGTGAAGGAGGAAATTGATAAAATTCTCAAGTTTGGAATTATTGAGCCTATTGAGGAATCTAAATGGGTTAGCCCCATGGTCATAAGTATTAAGAAGGATGGAAGGATAAGGATTTGTGTTGATTATAGGGAGCTTAATGCTGCATGTGTAATAGATCCTTTTCCAAATCCTTTTACAAGAAATTATTGAGGGAGTTATTGGGCGCAGATATATTATTTTATAGATGGATTTTTAGGTTATCACCAGTGCGCATCATGAAGGAAGATCAAGAGAAGACAAATTTCATCACCGAGTGGGGAAGTTTTACATATACAATTATTCCCTTTGGATTTAAGAACGCGCCCATAGTGTTCTTGCACATTGTTGTGAAATATTTTCAATATTTTATTCATAAATTCTTGCAAGTGTATTTGGATGATTGGAAAATATATGGTTTAGTCAAAGATCACTGTGATAATTTGAGGCTCATGTTTGAGAGGTGTAGGAAGTTGAGCATCTCTCTCAACATTAAGAAGTGCATATTTGCTACACCTTTTGGAACTTTACTTGGGCACATTATTTTTAAGGAAGGATTGTTAGTAGACCTAGCCAAGATAGTTGTGATCTCGGGCTTGGAATAACCTACTACTAAAAGTGAGGTGCACGGATTCTTGGGACATACAAGCTATTATTAGGAATTTTATCAAGAGATATGCAAAAATTTCCACACCCTTGGAGGAATTGTTAAAGGCTAAAGGGAAATTCTATTGGGGTGATGCGCAACAACAATCATTCAAAACACTGAAGGAGAGGCTTACCACTACACCTATTTTATGCTTTCCTTCATGGGAAAAACCTTTCAATGTTCATGTTGATCCTCTAGCATGGAAATTGGTGTGGTATTGGCACAACCAAGAGAAGGAATTGTAGATAATCCCATTTTCTTTACAAGCGGTGAATTTGACACCGGTGGAACATAATTACACAACTACTAAATGCGAGGCATTGTATATGATCTACATGCTACATAAATTCAGATAGTACTTGTTGGTGACCCTATTTATTTTCTATATAGGTCATATGGCACTCAAATACTTAGTCAACAAGCTTGTTTTAAAAACCCACATTTGCAGATGGATACTTTTGTTTTAGGAGTTTGATTTCATAGTTGTGGTCAAATAAAGTAAGAAAAATTCAGGGCTTGATCATTTATCATGGATTAATTTTGGAGAGGACGTGAATATCATAGAATAAACCATGCCGGATGCACATTTTTTCAAATTAAATCGTGTGCCCTCATATTTGGAATATATTGCAGTATTTTTACACATTGATAGGCACCAAGGATGAAGACATTGGAGAAGAAATAACATGTTATATGTGAAATGCCTTATTAGTTGATTGGTGGATATTTATACAAGATAAGCTATGATGAAGTCTTACACCAATGTGTACTTGAACATGAGCATGACACCATTATGGAAGAGGCTCATGGTGGAATAATAGGAATTATATAGGAGATACTACGTATGCAAGATTTTAATGGCCAACCTTTGGTGGGAGACTTTATACAAGGAAATTAAGGAATATATGAAGGCATGTGACCATTGCTAATGCCTTAGAAAGCCTGGACATAGAGACGAGATGCCATGGCGACATATATATAGCAAAAAATCCTTTTGAAAAGTGGGTTATTGACTTTGTAGGTCTTATTTCACCACCCGCGTGTAGGACTGACGCACACTACATTATCACTTGCATAGATTATTTGACAAGGTGGGAAGAAGCAACACCTACAAAGGATTATATAATAACCACAATAGTAAGGTTTTTATGGAAAAACATTATTAACAGGTATGGATGCCCTTTAAGCTTGACTAGTGATAGGGGCACTCATTTCTTGAAGGAGATAATATGAATTTTATTGGCAGATGTTATGGTGGTACACCATAAAACAAATCCTTATCACCCTCAAGCTAATGGTACTAAAGAGGATTTTAATATGATTTTAGGACAAAAATTGACAAAAATATCCGATGTTGGAAGAAAAGATTGGGATGATAAAGTGTCAGTTGTAATTTGGGCATACAGGCTACTTATAAAAGGTTTAATAAGACCACACCTTTTCAATTGGTGTTTGGCATAGAATCAGTACTACCAGTTGAATTCATGTTACCATCTCTATGTATTATGTACACATGAGGACTAGTTGATGAACAAGTTGTGGAAGAGTGCATTGATAAACTAATGCAATTAGATGAGTGGTGTGCCATTGCACATTGGAGCAAGAATATTGAGAAGGAAAGACAAAAAATGACACAAATGGCACATCAAGAACAAGAAATTCATAGTTGGAAAGATGGTCCTTCTCTAGGACTCAAAGTTTTGTGCCATCCAGGGAAGCTGAAGGTGCATTGGTTAGGACCTTTTATAGTAACCATGATACTTGAATCAAGTGCATGTCGGTTGTAGGCACCGGATTGCACTATGTTTCCCAGCTTACTTCCACGGGAGTAGGCTAAAGCCCTACTATAAATAAATCTTCTTAAAGTTTGTAATAAGAAAATATTACCACTTAGATTAGATTTCCTTTTCATTTTTTTCTTTCCGGATGTTGCTATGCTTTATTAGTTTATATATATATATATATATATATATATATATATATATATATATATATTTTGTAATAAGCGTGCTTGCATGCGGAAGGCTGATTACTATCTATTGAGTTCATATGCAGAGGACCACACATACTTTTAGTATGGGGTGAACTAGTGCATGAAAAATAAATCCATTGGTATTGAGATAGTTATATATAGGTTGGCGCATCGAGAAGGATGAAACAAGTACAAGTATGACACAAGGATGTTCTTTGGAAAAGGTGTTTCAGAAATATGATGGTGCTCATAAGAGAAATTTCTCATGATGAAGACCACATATGAGAAAAGGATCATGCAGTGTAACTCAAGGTAGGAGGTGACATGATGAATTACTCAAGATATGACATAGAGGATTATGTACTTTGGTGCAAAGAGGTGGGCGTAAGGAGGTATGCGGCCTAGGAAGTAGTGGGGCATGCGAGAAGGTTATAAACTAAAGCACAAAAGAAAGTAATGAAAAGCATGGAAAAAGTGAAAAAGCATAATTAAAGTTGAGTACGATGGTAGGTGAGGAGAAATTAATGTGGGAAATTTTTAAAAATATATAAAAGGAGTGCAAATGAATTCATTATTACCTTGCATGTTTATGTGTTTGATCCTTGAAGAATGATTGGAGCACGAATGAGTGCAAAGTGTGAGTGTAGACTAGAGTCCATCGAACCTATGGGAAGTTGGTCATGGCTGTAGTGGAGATCCTTTATGAGAAGTGTGAGAGAAAAAAATAGGTGTGCAAGGAAAGAGGAGGAAGAAGAGACAATGAATGAAGTGGAGGAGGATAATGACACACTTGAGGAGGAGAAGATAACCAACACACCAAAATGTCATGCGAGGATACTCCTTTGAGGGAGGAAGAAGAATAGGTGAGAATTGACCTCGAGGATGAGGAGATAGAAAAGGAACATAGTGGCATGCTTGACCAATGCTATAGGAGAAAGATGAGGAGAAAACACGAGTAGTGGTGTAAGATATTTTGAGGCGGTGGAAGGTTACCGAGAACAAACCACAAGCCGAGCCCAAAGAAGAAAAAAAAGAGAAGGCAAAAGATCATGACACATAATGACAAGGATGAATATGGGTTGTATAACAAGGCTACATGTAATAAAGAGCCATCACATGATGTTAATATATGTGGGGAAGAGCACAAGAAAGAGGAGGCCCATTGAGAGGAAGAAGCTCTCAATGAGCGCAAGGAGGAAGGTACCAATGGAGGAGATGAAGAAAAGGATATGAGTGTAGGAAATCCATCTAGGGCATATAGGAAAGCTTTTGGTAGAAAAAGAAGGCATGTTATCTTGTGTAGAGATGCATATACCCATAAGTAGGAGAACTAAAAACCGAAAGGGAGAAGAGGTTGTGTGCACATTAGACCTTGGGTATGTAAATGACCCTACCAATATCATTCATGCGAGATTCTAGAGTACGCTCACCAATGAAAAGTTATATGGGTGGGAGATGATGGACCCCAAGGGTGTGAACATGCATACAAAGAAGATGCTTGAACTAGACTATGTAGACGGACATGGACAAACTATAGTTCGATATCAATGAAGAAACATGCATATGACATAGAATGAAGAAGGTGCATCAAACACCCAATTTGATAGTAAAGCTAACCAAGTTCGTGGATGAATAAGATAGTAACGTATTGATGAAGATGGTGGCGAAGTGGATCAAGATGTTTGGATAAAGCGCCATAATCGGGATGTTGTTGGAGGATAATAAAAATAAGGAACAAGAAATTGAGAAACTAACTTGAAGTGTGCACCGTGGAGGGATGAGAAGTTTAAGAAGGATATTCTAGATTTTGTAGCTGACATAGGAGATGAAGTTTTGCAGGTATGTCTAGAACATGATGAGAAATCAAAGAAGACTCACCCATCGATTACATTTTCTACAAGACTTAGTTCACATGCTACTTGGAGAGGTCGATTGCACAAGGGGTAGCTCAAGTAGACATTACAAGGAAAAGGAGAAGAATAAGAAGATTATAGCATGTAGGATTGTGGACTATGACACCATGCTACAAAAATTGAAGGATGAATTAAAGAAGGTAGGTTGGGAATTGAAAAACTACCAAGATCCAGAACATATCCTTAAGGCGTACATAATCCACGAAGTGAATGAAGTGATCGTGGCTAATAAAGATGAGGTGCTCGGAAGGGAAGATAAGATAACCGTGATTGTAAAGAAGTGCAACACGCTTAAGGAAGTAAAGGAACCACATGATGAAAGAATAAAGGAGTTGGGGTCACTTTGGTGGCGCGAGAAAATGGACATAAAGGAGGGAATGATCTTAGGCATGGCTGGAGTGATAAGGGAGCTCAAGCACAAAGGGGAAGATATGACTCTAGAGGAGATGGAAGGGATAGTTGGGATAGTCTAGATATAGTGAAAAAGGGGCTAGTAGAATGGAATGAGCTAGAGAGCACAATTAATCAAGAGTACCTTGAGATTTTTTTCCAATTGAGTAGGGAGACAACATGCATTGAGAATTTCTCCATTATTTCATTCTTTGTATCAAATTCGTTATTCTTTAAATCCACAAGACGATTCAACCCCATTATTGAGGATGAAATGTAATTAGTGTGGGGTAATGTTGGACTGATGAATTAGCTAAGTATGGAGAGTGCGCAAAGAAATTTGGTGTGTAATGAAGGTGTGTGTACACACATGAGGACCAGATTAAGTAGCACATAGAAGGCTCACACCGAGGAAAATATAACTCATGACTTAGCTAATTTTCCGATTCTGGGCTAAAAATAGGAAAATCAAGATGGAGTGCAAATGAAGAAAAGGATAAAAGCAAGATGAATTAGTGGCCAAGAAAGGGCCATTTTTGGATAAAGAACATGCGGAGAGCGAAGATGAAGGGGCACACATGGATAGAGATAATAATAAGATTAAACCATAGTTTATTTATATGATTAATCTATTATTAGAATGGATAGAAAAGCATGCACAATTGATGGTTGTTTTTGGATGTATGCATGAGTATTCTAAGCATGCATCCGGTATATTTTGAGGATGCATCGGAAGTGAAGGGAAATTCCCCACCCATATATATACTTGTTGTATTTCATTATTAGGGTACCACTAATTTGTAGTATATTACAATTATGCTACTTTGTCTATGTGCATAGTTCTATATGATGTAATAAACTCTGTTATGTAATACTTTTATGTAATGGATTATGGAGGATGGATTCTAGTAATTAATGTATATGAATATGGTGAATTTATGGTGCAATTGGTATTAATTATGAAATGATCTATTATGTTTCCTTATTATACGTGTTTCTGATATAAGCTCATGATTCGGTATATGTGATGGTTTGTACTTGAATGAATGCTTTGATAACAGCTTATTGTGAACATGTATGATAACATCTTGATAAGATAACACAAAGGATGGACCTAGTAACTTCACACACTTCGGGTACACATTTAGATATGTCTGAATGAGGTGCCAACATGCATAACACTTGTGTGAGAAAATAAACAATACTACAAACCGACCCCAATGGTCACCGAACCGAGTGAACTTATGACTAAGCATTGCACTACATCTCATATTCTATGTAGTTCTTGTGTGTGTGTGCAAGAATCGTTCCCTAGGTGGCTCTTGTGCCAAACGTACTTGATAGAAAACAAGTAGCTAGATGTAACAATGTAAGTAAATGTGTGGATGTCAAAATGAACTTCCCCTACTATGTTTGTATGCAGTCCATTGTCCCTTGAATGAAAGCTAGATGAATGCTTTGATGCAACCTTAGGTGATAGTAGTAGATGCTTAGAGCTTGGTCCTTCATAATGGTTGCATAGCTGTATATTTATATGATTCCCTTGTTTGAATTTCACAATTAACAACTAAAAGGCCAACCCATAAGAAAACAAGATGCCCAAGATAAAAGAGGTCCAAAAGGAGAAAACAAGATATAAAGAGGTTGGGGGCACCTAGAAGGATGGGGCTCCCGGTTCTAGTGTCCAAAGTGATAAAAGATGAAACAATGAAGCATTGTCTAGGCTGTGGGGTGTAAGAGGCCAAGAAGAAGACATGAAAAAAGACAAAAAGTCCAAAGATAACTATTAATTGCTAGTTTTCTTGCTTAGGAATCATATGAATAGTGGTATGTGATTAGGACATATAAATATACCCAAAGTGTGTGATTTATTGTCTATATTTCCCCCACTTTATGTTGTTGAGTGAATAATCGATAACATAAAGTAGATAAGAGATGCATACCTGATAACCATGTAGATCGATGATGAAAAATGAGCCAAGGAGACAATAAAAATCATGGAGTGATAAAAATGAAGTGTGGAAGCTAAGTTAAGAAAGAGGAAGTGACCCAAGGGGTGAAAAGTGTATGAGTTGTGCCGTGTTATACCTACGGTTGTTTTCACTTGTGTTGTGATTGAGAATGATGCTTCTTGTAAGGACATACCTATAAAAAGAAGAGAAAAATAGTAGTCAAAGTCATGTATGTGATAAATTCAATCCAAATATGTAAAAAGCATGTAAAAGTGTGTAAAAATGTGAAAATGAACATGTGCACCTGATCCATAATGAGTAAAGAATGTAGATAGGATCATAAAAATGTTGTACAGAACGAGTTTTCTTGCGATCTCATGCCAAGAATACGTTTTTTGGGAGATCTCACACTAAGTGTGAGTTTTTTGGGTGATCTCATGCCACGATAGAAGAAGTGTTGGGGAGAAAGGTATAGTGTTATTCTCCAACCTTGAGTTCTTTTACAACACTTTATACACCACTACGAGATGATATAATCATGTTTTATTCAAGTTTGATCAAGTTTGATCCAACACAAATAAAAGAAAAATACTACACATGTTGATTGTTGGAGGACTGCTCATGTTATGTGAAAGTCATTGTGTAAACTACTGGAAATTGTTTCAATTTGAGAAAAATACTATAACTACCCCTGGTCAAAGGTGTCATAGAAAGGTGAAGAGCATCTAGGAGCTAGTGTCTGGAGCTGGGTGCTAGTGTCTATAAAAACCTGAAGACCCAAGTAATATTATGGGTTGTTTCTCAAACTATAGATTGTGTTGATCATGTATTGAACTATGTCTTTGAAGCTGCTTTGTATGGGGTGACTAATTCACCCAATGTATGCCTCCCTCATTTGGGGTGCATGCAACATCGCTAGGAGAATGTGGCCTAAAGGAGGACCCGATGTGCATCTAAAACCGATGCTCTAAAGGGGAGGGAATGTGCATGGAAGAAACTAAGGCACACACAAACAAAGTGGCTAGAAACATGTGTTAGTGAAAACAAGACAAATACACATTTAAAAGATAATGTGTAAGCTAGCACACAAGAAGACAATGTAGACCATGAAAAGCAGGTTTCAAACATAGGACATCACTCTCAATGTCGCAAGACAATCAGTGGTCGAAGTGACCAAAATCATAGAAGAAGTGAACAAGCAAGACATAGGGCAAAGCCCACAAACAATGGCATATAATGACAGATAATGGAAAATAGTAGCAAAGCAAAGTAGAGATGACCATGGTGGAAAATAAACCCTGTAAAGAAAATGCTACACATGAAGCACCCGTTAGCATGTTAAAAAGATATAAAGTATGTTAAGATGTATATATATCAATACAATAGTGTGGTAGTATTGATATGAAGTAGTATAAAATGAAAAAATAACACATGTGATAAGAAAATTAATGTAGATGCCCCAAGAGCCTCAAAGTGGGACTTGTAAAAGGTATAGTGATAAGAATTCATGTTGCATCTAATGATCTATAGGAAGGTTGCATTCAAAACTAGAGAACAAGTGAATGCACATGTGTATATAGAAAAGATAATGACATACAAAGTATTTGTCTAACATGTGTAACAAAGTGTGCATGTAAACATAAGTAAGAAAAATTGAATATGACCAAGATATGCAGTATGTTGTGAATGACATGGAATGGTATGCGATGTGAGTGTGATAGGAGTAGCATGCCCCCAAGTGTATGTGTATGAATGATATGAGGTTCATTTATAAAATACCCCTCAACAAATCAAGAATGAACAATAGAATAAGAGTGCATCATCACAAAATGGTTTGAATTATGTGCGCTAGAAAGATATGATTGATGAAACATAGAGCGTGAAGAGTGTGAGTGAGATGATGTTGTTCATTTCAGATTTATACCCTCAACAGTTGAGTATGAACCGTGGAGCTAGAGTGTGTCATAGGGTATTGCGATGTGTTGAAAATACAATGCTATAAAGATGTGTCGTGTATTCGCCGATTGTGAAATGTGCAAAGCGTGTGAGGTTAATGTATGTAGTATGCCCTAAATAGTTAAGTGTGAACCTAATCATGAGAGTGCATCATAGGGTAATGATGATACAAGTGTGTTAAGTGAGGTATGTTTCCAACCCACGTAATATTCCTATTCGAAGTGTTGTTGCAATGATTAAATTCTTCTTATCGAATTTCCTACCTAACCCCTTCTTAATACTTACTATTTCCAAATAAAGTTCCTATTAAAATGATAATGATTTAGAATTATATCATTATGTTAATAATTAACAAAATAAAAAAATGGGTAGGAAATTAAAATATTTATCTCTATGAAAATATATAATTTATAAGAAACTTAACTTGTGTACAATTTATTGTGGGGATAATTTTAACTTACATTGGCACCCGTAATAGGTGGTGGAGTATAATAATGTCAAAGTACAAAAAAATGTTGCATATTTTGAATTTGATGTCCATTTGATATAGCTTATCATGTTACATTATTCTTAGTTGGAAAAGTAAATTTTAAAATAGTGAGAATATTTTAAATACACAATGAAATTTTGAACCTATTTTTCAACGATAGTATGTAATGATACCCTTCCATACATAAAAATATATGAAAAATAATATATATATATATATATATATATATATATATATTCATATATATATATTTCAACTTACATGCCTACTTGTGATACATTTCTCTGCTTTTATTTTTTTCCATTTATGCAATTTACTAGCTTTTTATTCATCGCAAGTTTTATTAAAATACCTTATTTATAAAAAAGGTGTTGTTGAGTGTTAATTTTTATATTAATCATATATTTAGAAATACAATTTTAAAATAACATGAAACATAGAAGTAAAAGTCAATACCCCCACATAATATCATGGAAAAGCCATGAAAGGAATGATAACCCAGATCATACCAAGCCAAGAACACAGATGCTAATCAAATACCACGATTAATAAGATGAAAGTAATTCGTCGAATATCTTTACATAAAACCTTTGTAAACAAATGAGAAACAATATCATATATTATTATGGAACTCAATGCAATACATTGAGAATGGGACTTGCTTAAATAGGTAAGGAATAACAATCTAAGAACCACCAAGGTCATAGATCAAGCCATAAATCAAGGAAATAACTAGTCATCAAAGAACTAGTCAAGACCATAGATTTAGGAGAGAACTAGACATCAAGGATCTAGTCAATACCATAAATCAAGGAAAGAACTATACCTAACAACTAGATAATATCTCCTAATATCTAAATAAGATAAAAGAAATATCCACACACATAAGTGGGTGAGGATAAATACAATAAAGGTAAATAAAGTACCTAGGTGAACATGAGCTAAGGTAAATACCTACTCTAACAAGCCAATGAGGATAATATTCAAATTTTTCTCTTCTTATTTTAGTTCTTGCAAAAGTGAAGGAAAGATGCCGAACAACTTGAAAATATGGATGACAAATACTTTGGTCATGGAATCATCGTCTCCTTTGTTGAAAGGTTATAAGATTTCATGATGTGGATTTTAACCAAGCATTTGTTAAACTCGTACAAACAAAAATTAACCATGTTGTGTTTATATTGAGAGCACATAAAATCTACTTCATATCTAGGTTGAAGATTTATGATATACTATGATAAAAAGAGACATGTGTATCCACCATAATTTTTAAAGATGTTTTTAAATATACAATTTAAAGTAATACATGTATTGAAGAGAGACATTCTATATGAAATACAATGAAAATATATTAAGTAAAAGATATTTTGTAGTTAATTTATTTTATTTCATTATATATGTCATTATGATTTTTATGGATTAGTTTCTAGTTTTACTATTATGAACTTATTATTTATATCGGTGATTAAATGGTCATATGTTAACTCCTTTTATTTAAATGTATTTGATTGGATTATGAAACCATATATTATGTCCATGTTTTTTTGGTTAGGTTACCTAGGGAGAGGGCCCTAGCCCATTATGGCATCACTAGCCCACACCGGCCGTGGAACCATCTAAGGATGAAAGTTTTAAGCTCTCGGCTAGCCCATGGATTAAACCACATTATCATGGTGCCCTATCAATAGGGTATCCAACCCATCGGTAGTAGGTCGCCTTAACATGGAGTTGAGATTTGAACCTTAGACCTCCCAATTATGAGGAGACCCAAGAACCATTACACCACTACCCATTGGATTATGTCCATGTTTTTTTAGTTTAACTATATCTTTATATATTTTTCTATAAAATATGTACAATAAAAATGAAATATAATTCGTATTCTTCTTATAATCTGGTTTTAATAATAAATAATTTGGTTGTCTTATATTCACACTTACATATTGTTTATTCAAACGGATCTAATTCCCTCCATTAACTAGTAATTATTTTGATTTTATATCTAAAATAAACATATTTAATTCAAACGCTTCTAATTATAAAAATGGCAACTACTTCAATTATTTCCTAGGGTGCTCTTAAACTTTAATTCAAATCTGGTCATCATGTCAAAGTGTTGAGATAGGAGAGCATCATTAACAACAATCTAGGAGACAACATTGAGGTGGCCAAACTATGGAATGATATATCAACCGGTTGAGGTGGATACACAATGTCAAATCTTTGACGAATGGTGGGGTAAAACCTTTCAAATCCCTAGTTCATTTTCATATATATTCTAAGATTTGTTTCTTTATCTAAAAGAGGGTTTAAAACCCGTAAGCGAGGATCACGAGGGACGATGACGCACATCAATGGACGTGCGAATGGAAAGCATGAAGAGATCTCGAGAGGAGCGAGCATTAAACGAATGTACATGTAAAGATTAGAAACATAGGCGGAACTGGTTAAGCCATAAAACTCTCCTCTATCTCATAGATCAAATGGGGTGTACATATAGGAGGTCTTTGAGTAACCCCGATCCCGCAATCGTGACAACGTGAGTAGAGAGGGGAGTTACATTCCCGAATAGAAGTGTAACTCCCAATGACACATATGATGCCTTCCGACGTGCTAACGCATTGACGCACCGACGTGCGTCTTTGATGCACTGACGCGTAAGAGAATCTCATAATGACCCCTGAATGACACATGGACCTACGATCTCACCTAAGTGAGATGACTCACCTAATGATGTGGAAAATAATACACACCAACACCCCCCTTCATCATAACTTAGGATGAGGCAAAGCAAGTCAGAAACAAGAAATGGGTCCCGACACAAAGCCTGATGAGGTACCCATGCACAAGAAAAAGTCCCAAGCAGTGAAGGAAAACCCAGTGGGAAAAACATCCACCACAAGAGAACAAAACACTCTCTAATCTAAGAAAGATGCCAAATATGGGTCCTAGCTCTAGACGAGCCTAAAAAGGTACCCATGTACAAAGAGGTAATCTCTCGAAAAGAAGAAGAAGAGAGAAGAAGAGGGAGACGAGAGGAATGTAGAAGATGCCATGGACGGATATGAACTCTGCAGCTCTAGGAGGTCTCCCAAAAGAATGTCGATGACGAGATCCTCTACCTCTGGACTGAAGAAGAGCCACCCACACCAAATTGTGTGCCTACCCTTAGGAAGGACATAAATGATGTGTTGGAAGTCCGCCCACTCCACAAAGGAAACTGAAGGCAGCAACATGAAGAACTCTGAGTTTGGTGCACGAAAGTGTGACATAGGTCTAGTGAGTGAGTGCCAAGGAACCGAAGGTAATGCCACGTGCGTAGAACTGTCAGAGTGAAAAAGAGGAACACCCGCAGAAAGGATGTCCAAGTGATGTGAAGGGAACAAAACATCCTCCACAACAGAAAAGGGATCCACAACTGAGGGTGGATCAATGAAGGTATTTGGAAATGTGGAAGTGACATGATTCCCGGAAGGGGCACTCCCAACAACAATAGAGATGATGAACTCCTCTGAAACACCTGTAGATGGATGAGGGACCTATAGTGCATCACAAGTAGACTCTGTAAAAAGATGACTAAGGTCGGTAGATACTCGTCCCAATGAGGAGTGTCAACAAATAAAGAGCGATGTCGATAGGTATGAGTCATCCAATGAAGGTAGAGGAGTGAAGTGGGCCTCACACACTTTGGAAGTGGAAAGGAAGTGGGTGTGATGACTATATGAGGTGAGTAAGAGACTCTTGATATCGATGAGATGTGGGATGTGTTAACACTCTCTGGAATAGTGAGAGAAAGAGGAGAGAAGTCCTATGTAATGCTCTTTGCATCAGAATTGGGTGCCACAATCCTCATCATCGAAGTAGAACCAAGTGATTCTATGTCGGTCAACCCGACATCACATGAAGAAATGTAGGAGATGACTCGAATCAAAAGTAGCAAAACGGTAGGTAGATGTGAAGGGTCTCCATAGAGGGACCAAGAATGCTCCAGACATACGACACTGGTGAGGTGGATCTGAGTCTACCACGTGAAACTAGAGAGATCAAGAGACATGCATCATCATGTGACCAAAGACATGGTCACAAGTGTCAAGAAGTCCTCTAGATGATGATGATCAGTGGGTGCAGGAACTAGCCCAAGTAAGAAGGGTGAAAGACCCTTGTGAGCAAAGTAACGTTCCATGGAAGCATGCCAAACTAAATAGTTCCCTCTCCCGGTGAGAAGTGGTGGAGGCTATAAGGTGATCCTATGATGCTCAAGTCTGGAAAGAGCACTCTCCATGATAAAAAATGCAAGATGCACGAAAGCAAGATGTCGGACTCGGCCAATAATGCGTCTACGTGTGAAAGCCCAAGAGTACAATTAACCCCCGAAATGTGGCACTTTATAAAAGTAGTGCATTTACAAAAATGATAATCCCATCATGTAGAATGTAAAAAACATGCAACTTTGACTAAAGAAGTGCTTAGATCCGAGCAACGAGTCAAAAGTTATAGCACAAAACAATTCCCGCAACTGATGAGAAAATGCAATAAATGCTACAAACGCATTAAAAAAGTGCACGAGATGGGTGCAAAGGGTATCGTGTGGGTACTCATTGGAAACGGCATGGAATTTTAGTAGGGGTTTGTTTTGACTGCGAGGGGGATTAGCCTCCTGCCAACCCCGGACCTCGCCCTCTTTTTTGACACTCGTAGGAGGGGATTAAATAAGCCAAAAACAACAGTCTAAAACTTATTACATGCCATGAATGAAATGTTTTATTTTTTAACACCCTAAAACATTAAAAAAGAAGGTGGGGGCCCATGTTGGAAGTGGTCAAGGCTACATAAGGACCTAAAGAGTCCACGTGGAGCAGCAGAGACCGCCGGTGGAGGGAGCAGACCAAAAGTGCAGTTCAAATGACAAAGACCACGTGGTGGAGATGGAGGAGAGCCCACATGGAGGAGAGATGCTGGCTGGAGTTACGAGTTGCTGGAGTGGCCATTTGACTAAATAAACGGGAGGATTACAAACCGGTGGCGTGCTACTTTGGAGAGTGCCGGTGGACTCACCACGTACTCAAGAAGATGCACCAAGAGTAGGTTCACTGGAGCGTTGCAACAAATCGAGACAAAAACATTTTCTTATGTAGGAGACAACAAAAAATGCCACATAGTTCTTTGTGCATGCTGATTGTGAAGAAAGGTGGTGTAGGTGTGAAATGGCCCAACAGAATATGCGGTGTGCGCTTTGAGGAGAGGTGAGCCCCCAATGCAGACAAAAAAAATGTAGGTCTCGCAACAAAAAAACACCTAAGGTAGGAAAAAAATGTGCCAAGGCCGAGAAGGGCAAGCTGAGTTGTTGAGAAGAAATGTTGGAGGGTGGAGTCATGTGTTTCCAATGCAAAACAAAACATTTTTCCAGCAAAACAAAACGCATGAGGCAACAAAAAGAAACCCCACGTGGAGGAGCTGGAGGCAACGTGCAGGCCACTGTAGGAGACCCACGTGCTTGCTGTGCAAAAAATGCAGAGGCAATAAAAGAACGTGCCAAGAGGTGAGTGCACATGCAGCTACGAGTCGTGGAGGAAGTGCAGGTGCTGGAGGTCTTGACCAAGGCATTGAGGCAGCGAAGGAGAAAATGCAATGTGTTGTTGCTGTGTTGAATGCAGTGAAGAAAAAAACATTTTCCTCAAACCACGATGAGCATTCAAACAATGAACACAGAGATTTGAAGGCTCACAATCCACAAACCAGCAATGACGAGAGTCACCCAATAATCCAAAACATGGGCCAAGGCTCCAAACACAAACCCAATGCAAAACCCGATAAGAGCAAAAGCACAGACCGAGCCAACAAAATGCAAAGTCTGAGTTGAAGGTAGTGACGAGCTAGGGCAGCTTTTGCACTACACTAAAAACTCACGAACTAGCACAAAAAACTCAGATCTGCAACCGTAAATGCTCCAAAATGGTAAGATACCTCCAAATGCGCATGCAAGGTGAAAAACCTATGAACACGAGCAAGCAAAACTGGAGGTATGAACCCCAAAATCAGTGCAAGAAGAGCACGAATGGAATATCCATTACGACACATCTTTGAAAGAGATCTGAATATCATGCGCGGCCCAAAAAACACACATAGAAATGATGATGAGTGCATGGATCCACAAGATCCTCTCTGATACCATGAAAGACGGTTTAAAACCCGCAAGTGAGGATCACGAGGGATGGCGTGCACATCAATATACGTGTGAACGACAAATAAGAAGAGATCTCGGGAGGAGCAAGCATCAACCGAATGTGCATGCAAAGATTTGAAACACGGAAAAAAATTGGTTAAGCCATAAAAACTCCTCTATCTCATAGATCAAATGGGGTGTACATATAGGAGGTGTTGAGTAACCCCGATCTGCTACAATCATGACAACTCAGTAGAGAGGGGGATTTACATTCCCAGAATAGAAGTGTAACTCCCAATGACGCATATGACACCGACGTCTTTGACGCACTAACGCACTAACGCGCTAATGCAATCGACGTCTTTGACACAATGACGCGTAAGAGAATCTCATAATGACCCCTAAATGACACATGGACCATTATCTCACCTAAGTGAGATGACTCACCTAATGATGTGGAAAATAATACACACCAACATTATCAACACCCTTCTCAATATCTTGGATTTAAATATACATACATCTTATTGTGGTTCTTGTATGTATGTATAGTAAATCCTACAAGCCTATTATTATATTGGGTTGAGTAGTGTTGATTGCACAACCATTAAATATAGTACTAAAAATAACCTACTACTAAGTATTTAAGGTTTTCTATAAGCTTAAAGCTTTATGTACCTAGTCTATACTTTTTTAATGGAATAATATTGATAGTTGTCATTTGTGTACGTAACAATAGATATGTTTTCTACGAATGACATAGAATTGACCCTTGTGAATCATGCTTAACCATATTTGATAGGCCATGGGTATAATCTTATCTATAATTTATGTTTCCTAAAAGTCTTATTATTCCATGTGCCATGGAATATATTGAGTCTATTTAAGTGATGAGGGATGCAAATACCCCTAAGCAATTGTCCTTTCACTTGCATGAAATATAATAATGAAGCTCTAAAGGTGAACTTCATTGATAGTGGAAAACTTGAATCGAGATATACTATAGAAATTTATTTTTTTGTTTACATTTATGATGCTTTGAGGAAATATAATGCATTATGGAATTGAATAATATAATCGGTAAAATTATATGTTCACTATTATATGGGGCATTTGATGCTTCCCTATATATAGATTCAATGCTCTCCCTCATCATATATATATTTGAAATATAAAGGGTCCTCCCCCATCTATCTATATAGAGGGCCCCAACCCTGAACTATAGATAGATGGCTTAAGTAGCCCCCTCCCCCTCCTCCCCCCTCCAGATCTCTCTATAGGGTCGGGGCCTATATAGTCATAGTTCCTCAACCCCATATAGTTAGAAATAGAGGGGGTCATAATGCTCCCCTTCCGAACCCTCCCCAGTCCTATAGAGAGGGCCCCATCTCCATCGGGGGAGGGGGGTTGGGTCGAGGGCGACTCTCTAGAGTCTAGTCGGGGTGAGCGATGATCTAAGCGAACCGAGAGGGGGACCGCCCAGATCAGATCTCTATAGATGCCATATGGTTCTATCGGGGGTTGAGGGACTCCGTTCAAAACCGTACATGAGATTTTAACCTCATACGGCTCCTCCTTTTTTTACATAATAAGTAAAGTAATCCGTTGAATCGGTCTTAGCCCATATTATGAATTAACAGGAGCTAGTGTATTTCTTATTAATCTCTAGCCATCCTTCTTGCAAAGACTCTTTTTTTAATACCAAGGATTTTAGCACTTACAAAAAAGAAACCCCTATCTCGTATATGGGTAGCGAAGTTGGGGCCCAACCTCATATAGAGAAGAAATGTTGGGAGCGAGGGCATCTCTTGTCCCCCCACCCTAACTATCTCGATGAATCTACAAATAAAGAAATAAATAAAATATATATATCTAGGCCTCTCTCTATATTCATTCTAGATATAGGTGTTTATGATATCATTATCTTTTCTTATGCTCTAGATATGAATTTACATACTTTGAGCCTAAAGATCATGTAAGTAAGTTATCACTTAATTTTATAAATAAATTTTAATAAAAAATTAAAAAACAATATTGCAACACAATCATGGGGTATTTCCATTTTACATGGGAGGTCACAAGTTTGATTTTTATTGAATCCAATTCTAACATGCATGATAATCAAGCTCTTCCCATTACATATATAATCCATGGTGGGAAGAATGATATCATTACATGCATGAAAGAGTAAAATGTATGTTGATTTCTCATGTGTCACTTTTTTATGGCCAAAGGAGGGCTCGTGCATTACATTTAATAATTAAATGGAGGACTTGATCTAATTAAGGAACAAAATTCAATAGTTAAATTATTAAACCTAATATTAATAAATAATTAATTACAATGATTCAAAACATTGAAGAGAAATTAATAATCAAACCGATAAGTTTTTTTTTTTATATATATTTTTGATAAAGGATAAAATATAGTTTTTCGATAGGACTCTACCCAAGAACAAAAAGGTCAAAAACCTAGATATTACAATAAAGCACCCAAGAAGAAAGAGAAAACATCTTCCCAAATTATCACTAACAACAAAAGAAGAAAATCTGGCTAATGAAGACCCAAGAGTCTTATTGAGAGGAGTAGTGGTATTTCTCTAAAAACCCTTCTTTTTAACCACTTTCCATTCATCCATGAGTCCTTCAACCTCATGATCAGATACGCCATGCACGAGGAATTCCATATAATTAATTGGCTAAAAATTAACATTTAAGGGAGGAACATTTTCCTTAGCCTCGTCATCAATATTGTTTTGTTTAACATGAATTCCTTTATTTATTGGTGTTGTATCAAGGGCCGAGTGCACCAATTCCTCCAAATCTGTATTTGAATCTAAATCCTCCTTTGAATATACATACAGGTAAAAAATGATCTTAGAGGGAATCTTTCCACAAAGTTTTTCTCTCATTCTTTTGCTTCTCCATCAAACAATATGCATATATATGCCCCAAAATTAAACATATTCTACATATGAAGAGAATTCCTTCATAGTTAAGGGGTTGGGTCCATGTTCTGTCTTTAACTTTAAGTTCTATGTTTGAGTGAAGGTTATTGATTTGTGGAGCTTAATTACTTTGGTTTTACATGTAATGGAAATTTTTGGAAAATATAGTAACTAACACCAGATTAAGGGGAACTGACATCGATCACCTAGGACCGACATTGGTTAGGAAAGTAAGGAACCGACAGTGGTTAGGGATAATTGACATCGGTTACCTGTGTGAGGATGTTTTAATTAACTCTCGGGAATTAGATCTATTTTTAGCATTAAAATATATCTATTGATTGTAATTACATGGCTAAGTTCCCTAAGTCTATAAATGACTATATAAGCATAAAAGCTAGGGTTTAGAAGTAAGAAAGAAGATGATTAACAAGAATTAGAAAGAACTTGTAAAATTTGGTGAGAGAGAGAATTCTTGGTGATGAAGAAAAATCTTGATAGAAAGAAAGTATTGTACATCTGAGAGGTGTGAAAGATTGTAAATCTTCATTGTATATCTTGTCAAAGATTTGGATAATAGATTGGCTTGTTTCTTGGTGGACGTAGCCCACACTGGGTGAACCATGTTAAATTTGGTGTTGATTTATGTCTCTTGTTTTGTATATTATTCTAGTAGAATACCCACTTTTATTTTCATGTATACTTAGATCTCGATATATTGTCTATACAACAACAGTGTGCTAACCCCAACAACTTCTATCGAGCTTTGTTTGAGGGTTTTGTGTGTTGACAAATTTACTCACAGAGGGTTTTCTGATTGAGTGGGAGCTACAACAATGACAAGAAAACAAATATAAGGTAGAGAAATTTGACGACCGAAATTATCAATTATGGAAGATGCAAATTGAGGATTATCTGTATCAAAGAGATTTGTATTTACCGTTGGATGAGAAGTCTAGACCTACGAAGATGACTAATGAAGAATGGAAGATTCTTGACAGAAAGGATTTGAGATCTATAAGATTAAGATTGGTAGCATCCGTGGCTTCCAATATTACATAAGCGGCTTCTACGGTAGACTTAATGAAATATCTTGCTAATTTATATGAAAAACCTAGTGCTTCAAATAAAGTTTATTTGATGAAGAAACTATTTAGTTCTAAGATGCATGAAGGTGGATCTGCATCTAGTCATTTGAATGATTTCCGATCTATTGTAAATCAGTTAAAATTGGTTGCAATACCATTTGATGATGAAGTAAAAACACTTTTATTCTTGTGTTCTTTGCATGATAGTTGGGATAACTTGGTAAAGGTTATTAGTAATACTTCATCTGCTAATAATATTTTGAAGTTTGATGATGTGCTTAGTATAATATTGATGAAGATATTCATAGGAAGAGTATAGAGGAATCATCATCCTGAAATGCTTCAATGTAGAAAGCGGGGCGGGAAGAAGGAGAGATCCAAGAGTAAGAGTAATGGGAAATTAAAGTCAAGGGACAACAGATCTAAATCCGAGTAAGAGAATTACTTGTTGGAAATGTGGAAAGAAAGGACATGCAAAGAAAGATTGTTGGTCAAAGGACAAAGAGAACCAACTACCAAATAAAGGTAAAGAAGAAAATCTTGCTACATCGAGGTAATGCAAAATGCTCTTATTCTTTCTTTAGATAGTAGAATTGAATAATGGGTTTTAGATCGGAGCTTCTTTCCATGCAACCCTTAACAAGGGTTATTTTAGAAATTATGTCCAAGGAAATTTTGGGCATGTTTATTTGGGTGATGATGAACCTTGCAGATATTCTTGGTAAAGGGAAGTTCATCTAAAATTACTGAGAATGAAAATACGTGGGTATTGAAAGATGTGAGGCATGTGCTAATCCTTAGGAGGAATCTTATTTCTGCAAGGCAACTAGGTGAATCTGGTTGCATGGTACTTTTACAGAAGACTCTTGGAAAGTCACCAAGGGTGATTTTGTTGTGGAAAGAGGTAATAAGGTAGGAACGTTATATTTATCTACATGTGTTACTGATTCCTTTTCTACATTATCTACTTTAGATTTAGATGCATGCATGTGGCATAACCGGTTGGGTCATATGAGTAAAAAAGGAATGCAAATCTTAAAGGCTAAGGGTAAGTTATCAGATTTGAAAGATTTAGATCTTGATTTATGTGAGCATTGTATCTTTGGAAAGCAAAAGAGAGTGAGATTTCTCAAAGTTGGGGCAACTAAGAAGGAGTAGAAATTAGAGCTTGTACACTTAGATGTGTGGGGACCAGCTCAGGTAGATTCTCATGGAGGATCCCAATATTATGTTACTTTCATTGATGATGCTACAAGAAAGGTATGGGTTTATTGTATTAAACGTAAATCTGATGTTTTTGAGACTTTTAAAAGATGGAAAGCCCTTGTTGAAAATGAATCAAATTCTAATATTAAGTGCCTTAGATCTGAAAATGGTGGTGAATAATGTAGCAAGGATTTCAATGATTATTGTTCAATGAATGGAATATGTATAGAAAGAATGGTTCCAAGAACACCATAGGAGAATGGTGTTGCAAAAAGAATGAACAAGAGAATCATGGAAGATACTAGAAGTATGAGGATACATTCTAGATTGCCCTTACGCTTTTTGGGTAGAAGTAATTGATACAATGGTTTATTTGATTAACCACGGGCCTTCAAGTTCACTAGATGGAGGAATACCAGAGGAAGCTTGGACCGGAAAGGAGGTAGATATTTATTTTCTTAATTTTTTTGGTTCAGAAGATTTTGTGCATGTTGATAAGGAAAATAGGAAAAATTTGGGTGCAAAATCCAAGAGATACACTTTCATTGGTTATGGATCTGGTGATTTCGGTTTCTGTTTTTGGGATTTAGAGAATTCTAAAATTATTAGGAGTCGTGATGTTGAATGGAATGAAAAGAGAATGTACAAGGATCAAATTTTGGTACCCAAGGATGAACCGGTTGAGAAGTTTGTGAATGAAAATGAACTCTCGATTTAAAAGAATTACTGACAGGGTTACACAAGAACTTGTTCGGTTGACCCTTGGCACCGGTTAGACAAAATGGTATCGGATATAGAGGATCCAAAATGACATCGATTAAGCGCAACCGACATCGATTAGAGGTGACCGACATCGGTCACACGCTTTGTCGATTTGGATAGGAATGTCCATGAGGCCCAGATTGAGTCTCCGGTACCCCAAACTCCTATGTGAGAAGGTCACAAAGGGTAAGTAAAATTCTAGAAATATTTACACCTTCTCTATTTTATTTATTGTTGACTGATAATGGTGAACTAGAGAGATTTGAAGAAGCAATGCAGGATAAGACTCACGTTCAGTGGGAGCATGGCATGGATGAGGAGATGGACTCCTTGGAACAGAACCAAACTTGGGATTTGGTTAAGTTTCCAATAGGTAAGAGAACATTGCAAAACAAGTGGGTTTACAAGATTAAGGAAGAAGAGGGTGGATAGAAAAGGTACAAGGCAAGGCTTGTAGTAAAGGGATTTACACAGAAAGCAGGTATTGACTTTGGTGAAATATTTTCTCTTGTTGTTAAGATGACTTCTATTTGTACTATATTGAGTTTAGTTGCAATAGAATATTTGCATTTAGAGCAACTAGATGTGAAGACAAATTTTATTCATGGTGATTTGGATGAAGATATTTATATGTAGTAGTTGCTTGGGTATGAAGTCAAGGGTAAGGAGAAATTAGTGTGCAAGTTGAAAAAGAGCCTATATGGGCTCAAGCAAGCTCCAAGGAAATGGTACATGAGATTTGATAGTTTTATGCATGAGCATGGTTACTTGAGATGTGAATCTGACCATTGTGTTTATTTCAAGAAGATTGAAAATGGGAGCTATATTATTTTTTACTGTATGTGGATGATATGCTTATTGGAGGATCTAGTATGCAGGACATTGGTGAGCTTAAGAGAAAGCTAGCTCACACATTTGCTATGAAGGATTTAGGAGTTGTAAAAAGAATCCTTAGCATGCAAATACATAGAGATAGGAAAAACAAGAAATTATATTTGTCTCAAGAGGATTATATCTACAAGGTGTTAGAAAGGTTCAACATGCAGAATGTAAAACCTGTTAGCACACCTATGGCTAGACACTTCAAATTGAGCAAAGATCATTATCCTTCATCACATGAGGAAATAAAATACATGACACAAGTGCCATATGCTTCAGCAGTTGGAAGTATCATGTATGTTATGGTTTGTACAAGACCAAACATTGCACAGGTAGTGGGAGTTGTGAGTAGATATATGGCTAATCCAGGTAAAGAGCATTAGAAAGTAGTCTAATGGATACTCAGGTATTTGAAAGGGACATCTAGCATGTAGTTATGCTATGGAGGTTTAGATATTTCATTACGTGGCTATGTTGATTCGGATATGGCTGGAGATCTAGATGGTAGGAGGAGCACTACTAGATATATTTTCACAGTAGGTGGAATGATAGTTAGCTAGATTTCGAGATTGTAGAAGGTTATGGCTTTGTCTACTATAGAGGCAGAGTATGTTGTAGCTATAGAGGCTAACAAGGATATGATGTGGATGAGTAGGTTAATGGAAGAGTTAGGAAAGGAGAAAAGTGATTGTAAATTGTTCAGTGACAATGATAGTGTAATTCATTTGGCAAAGAACTCAGCGTTTCATTCAAGAATGAAACACATTTAGTTGAGGTATCACTTCATACGACATGTATTGGAGGATGGACAATTGAATCTAGAAAAGATTCATACGAGCAAGAACCCTGTGGATATGCTAACGAAGCCATTAGCAAATGAGAAGTTGGAGCTACATTCCACTTCTATTAGTCTTCAAGTTTGAGACTTTGGAAGAGGAATAAACAAAGGTAAGGAAGAATCCAAGAATGAAAATATACGGGTATGGTGCGAATAATTAATCTCCAAGTGGGAGATTGTTGAGTTGTGGAGTTCAATTACTTCATTTAGCATGTAATGGAAACTTTCTAGAAAAAATAATAATCGACATCGATTAAGGGGAACCGACATCGGTTACCCAGACCGGATCGGTCGGCAAGTAAGGAACCAACAACGGTTAGGGCTAACCTACATCGTTTACACTGTGAGAGGATGTTTTAATTAACTCTTGGGAATTAGATCTATTTTTAGCATTAAAATATATCTATTGATTTTAATTACATGGCTAAGTGCCCTAAGTCTTTAAAAGACTATATAAGCATAAAAGCTAGGCTTTAGAAGTAATAAAGAATATGATTAATAAGAATTAGAAGGAACTTGCAAAAGTTGGTGAGAGAGAGAATTCTTGGTGATGAAGAAAAATATTGATAGAAAGAAAGTACTATACATCTGAGAGGTGTGAAGGATTGTAAATATTAATTGTATATCTTGTCAAAGCTTTGGATAATAGATTGGCTTATTTTTTGGTAGACATAGCCCACCTTTGGGTAAACCATTAAATTTGGTGTTGATTTATGTCTCTTGTTTTGTATATTTCTTTCGGTAGAATATATGCTTTTATTTGCATGTATGCTTAGATCTGATATATTGTTTGTATAACCTGTGTGCTAACCCTAACAAAGGTTATTTGACATGTCTAGGTAAACAAGGATTCATGCATAAGTTGTATGAGTGAATTGGAGGTGTGGGAATCATCATTCAAGAATTTTCCAAATGTGTTTCCATTGGAAACAAGAAATTTTGAATCCCAAAATTACAAAGGAAGGTGTGGAATTACGCCCAAATAGGTTTGAATGAGAATGTTTTGGTGAGAGGATTAAATGTGGGGAACCAGGGTTTCAAGGCTTAAAAATGGGATTGGCATTCCCACATGATTTCAAAAATAACATATCTATCACAAATCCTAGTAAAAACCATAATAGAAAACCTCTTTCACGAAGGTAGATATATAACCTTCCTTTAAGGAGTGGAAGTAAGAGCTTTAAAATCCACA
Source organism: Taxus wallichiana var. yunnanensis (assembly GCA_018340775.1). NCBI lineage: Eukaryota > Viridiplantae > Streptophyta > Pinopsida > Cupressales > Taxaceae > Taxus > Taxus wallichiana. The sequence goes on from CM031238.1 coordinate 846,684,060, forward strand.
CATGAGGAAATATAAGGCTAGGATAGAAGTCGATAAAATTACATATAAGCCATGCTCATGATAAAAACATCATATTCAATCATGTCTTTCCTAAATGTTAGAAAAAGGATGCTTTCTGCACAAGGCATATATTTTTGAAACCTTTCTCTTCCTAGACCACCTCCTTAAAGGAACAAACTAACCATATGTCGAATGCATAGGGGAAGGAAAAATTAGAATAGGGGAGCAAACAACAACGTGGGATTCCATGGCCACCAAATAAGCCACATTGCATATTTTTATGACTTCCCCTACAGCCAGTGATAAGGGACATCCGACACCATTTCTAAGTAATCATAACCCTATAACAAGAATACTGTTGCCAACATTTAATAACACATCAAAATCCAAAAATGGGGAAAAGTTTTTGTTTGATGTTGGGCACCACCATAACAATATCCGGGGAATCGAGTTGAGTTCTACCAACACCCCTTCTCCTCTCTATTCTAGCATTGGAGAAACCAAAATTTTGACAATGGGGATCAAGGGAAGAATGAGCATTACTAGTCACACGACCAGATCTAGAGATAGAGATATGAAACAATGTTTATTTATATGTATACGATTGTTCGTTATGAAAAAAATTACGTAATAATGTGAAATATTTTTAATATTTTATTTCTTTATTTATGGATAAATGATTTTAAACAAAGATATGAAATGAAAAAAATTATACATAGAAGAGAGTAACAAATCGTATCTTAGATACAACATGGGTTCATTCCCAAAAACTAACATGTAGATTTTAAAAATTCAACACCAAAATACATAAAAGGCACTTGTATGTTAAAACTCCCCATAAAATAAGGACAAGAATATACATGTGAATACAACATCAAAAACTATAGATCACTTAGCTAGTGGTGGTACATTAAATTGGGAAGAAAAAACAAATAAAGAAAGACCCTCATGGTGGAAAAATTCTGATCCAAGTCATCCGGTAGTTAAGAGTCAACCAAATAGTGAATTAGAGACAAAATTAGAGAAGGAAGATGAGGTTGATGTTCCTGATTTGACGTTTTTGGAGGCCACTACTACTCCTGTTGGTAAGGCTACACCTCATGAGTATAATATTTGAATTTTTCTTTTCTATTTTAGTTCTAAACATTCCGCAAAAGTGAAGGAAAGATGCCAAACAACTTGAAAATATGGATGACAAATACTTTGGTAATGGAATCATTGTCTCCATTGTTGAAAGGTTATAAGATTTCACGATGTTGATTTTCACCAAACATTTGTTAAACTCGCATAAAGAGAAATTAACCATGTTGTGTGTATATTGAGAGAACATAAAATTTACTTCATATCTAGGTTAAATATTTATGATATACTATGATAAAAAGAGACGTGTATCCACCATAATTTTTTAAAGATGTTTTTAAATATACAATTTAAAGTAATACATGTATTGAAGAGAGACATTCTATATGAAATACAATGAAAATATATTACGTAAAAGATATTTTGTAGTTAATTTATTTTATTTCATTATATATGTCATTATGATTTTTATGGATTAGTTCTTTAGTTTTACTATTATAATCCATGCGATACGTAAAAATAACATGAACTTATTATTTATATCAACGATTAAATAGTCAAATGTTAACTCTTTTGTTTATTTAAATGTAGTGAATGGATTATGAAACCATATATTATGTCCATGTTTTTTTTTGGTTAGGTTACCTAGGGAGAGGGCCCTAGCCCATTGTGGCATCACTAGCCCACACCGACTGTGGAACCATCTAAGGATGGAAATTTTAAGCTCTCGGCTAGCCCATGGATTAAACCACATTATCATGGTGCCCTATCACCAGGGTATCCAAACCATCGGTAGTAGGCCGCCTTAACATGGAGTTGAGATTTGAGCCTTAGATCTCCCAATTATTAGGAGACCCAAGAACCATTACACCACTACCCATTGGATTATGTCCACATTTTTTTAGTTTAACTATATCCTTATATATTTTTCTATAAAATATGTACAATATGAATTAAATATAATTTGTATTCTTCTTATAATCAGTTTTAATAATAAATAATTTGGTTGTCTTATATTCACACTTACATATCGTTTATTCAAATGGATCTAATTCCCTCAATTAAATAGTAATTATTTTAATTTTATATCTAAAATAAACATATTTAATTCAAACACTTCTAATTATAAAAAGGGCATCCACTTCAATTATTTCCTAAGGTTCTCTTAAAATTTAATTCAACTCTGGTCATCATGTAAAGTGTTGATATAAGAGAGAATCATTAACAACAATTTGGGAGACAACAATGAGGTGGCCAAACTATGGAATGATATATCAGCTAGTTGGGGTGGATACCTGAATGTTAAATCTTCAAAAAATGGTGGGAGTAAAACATTTAAAATCCCTACTTCATTTTCATTTATATTCTAAGATTTGTTTCTTTATCAATACCCTTCTCAAAGTATCTTGGATTTAAATATACATACATCTTAATGTGGTTCTTGTATGTATGTATAGTTAATCCTACACAAGCCTATTATTATATTGGGTTGAGTAGTGTTGATTACACAACCATTAAATATAGTACTAAAAATAACCTACTATTGAGTATTTAAGGTTTTCCTACAAGCTTGAAGCTTTATGTACCTAGTCTATACTTTTTTAATGGTTTAATATCGATAGTTATCATTTGTGTACATAACAATAGATAGGTTTTCTGAATGACACAAACATGACCCTTGTGAATCATGCTTAACCATATTTGGCAGAGCCATGGGTACAATATTATCTATAATTTATGTTTCCTAAAAGTCTTATTATTCCGTGTGCCATGGAATATACTGAGTCTATTTTAGTGATGAGGGATCTAAATACCCCTAATTAATTGCACTTCCACTTGCATGAAATATAGTAATGAAGCACTAACAAAGTGAACTTAGTTGATAATGAAAAACTTGAATCAATATATACTTGTAGAAATTTATTTTTTTGTTTACATTTGTGATGCTTTGAGGAAATATAATGCATTATGGAATTCAATAATATAATCAGTAAAATTATATGTTCACTATTATATGGGGCATTTGATGCTCCCCTATATACGGATTCAACGCCCCCCTCATCATATATCTATTTGAAATAGAAAGGGGGCCTCTCCCCATCTATCTATATAGAGGGCCCCAACCCTGAACTATAGATAGATGGCTTAAGTAGCCCCCTCCCCCTCCTCCCCCCTCCAGATCTCTCTATAGGGGCGGGGCCTATATAGTCATAGTTCCTCAACCCCATATAGTTAGAAAGGGAGGGCGTCACAATGATCCCCTTCCGAACCCTCCCCAGTCCTATAGAGAGGGCCCCATCTCCATCGGGGCAAGGAGTTGAGTCGAGGTGACTCCTGAGAGTCTAGTCGGGGTGAGCGATGATCTAAGCGAACCGAGAGGGGGACCGCCCAGATCAGATCTCTATAGATGCCATATGGTTCTATCGGGGGGTCGAGGGACTTCGTTCCAAAACCGTACATGAGATTTTAACCTCATACGGCTCCTCCTTTTTTTACATAATAAGTAAAGTAATCCGTTGAATCGGTCTTAGCCCATATTATGAATTAACAGGAGCTAGTGTATTTCTTATTAATCTCTAGCCATCCTTCTTGCAAAGACTCTTTTTTTAATACCAAGGATTTTAGCACTTAAAAACAGAACCCCCTATCTATATTTGGGTAGTGAAGTTGGGGCCAACCTCATATAGAGAAGAAATGTTGGGACCGAGGGCATCTCTTGTCCCCCACCCGAAACTATCGATGAATCTACAAATAAAGAAATGAATAATATATATATATATATATCTAGGCTCCTCTCTATATTCATTCTAGATATAGGTGTTTATGATATCATTATCTTTTCTTATGCTCTAGATATGAATTTACATACGTTGAGCCTAAAGATCATGTAAGTAAGTTATCACTTAATTTTATAAATAAATTTTAATAAAAAAATTAAAAAACAATATTGCTGAACACAATCATGGGGTATTTCCATTTTACATGGGAGGTCACAAGTTTGATTTTTATTGAATCCAATTCTAACATGCATGATAATCAAGCTCTTCCCATTACATATATAATCCATGGTGGGAAGAATGATATCATTACATGCATGAAAGAGTAAAATGTATGTTGTCTTCTCATGTGTCATTTTTCTATGGCCAAAGGAGGGCTTCGTGCATTACATTTAATAATTAAATGGAGAACTTGATCCACTTAAGGAACAAAATTCAATAGTTAAATTATTGAACCTAATATTAATAAATAATTAATTACAATGATAGATAAATTAATAATCAAACCGATAAGTTTTTTTAATTTTTATGTATATTTTTGATAAAGGATAAAATATAGTTTTTTTGATAGGACTCTACCCAAGAACAAAAAGGTCAAAACCTAGATATTACAATAAAGCACCCAAGAAGAAAGAGAAAACATCTTCCCAAAAGCACTAACAACAAAAGAAGAAAATCGGCTAACGAAGACCCAAGAGTCTTATTGAGAGGAGTAGTGGTATTTCTCTAAAAATTAGTCTTTTTAACCACTTTCTAGTCATCCACGAGTCCATCAACCTTGTGATCGATACACACCATGCACGAGGACTTCTATATAATTAATTGGCTAAAAATTAACATTTAAGGGAGGAACATTCTCCTTAGCCTCGTCATCAATATTGTTTTTTTAAAACATGCATTCCTTTATTTATTGGTGTTGTATCAAGGGCCGAGTCCACTAATTCCTCCAAATCTATATTTGAATCTAAATCCTCCTTTGAATTTACATACAGTAAAAAATGATCTTAGAGGGCATCTTTCCACAAAGTGTTTCTCTCATTCTTCGCTTCTCCATAAAAAATATGCATACATATGCCCCAAAATGAAACATCTTCTACATATGAAGAGAATTTTGATGCAGGAGCATCCTTACTAGTTAAAATAAATAAATAAATAAACTATGTTTTATTTTGTTTTATTGTTTTTGTTCAATTTGTCTTGTAAAAGGGATGGAAGATGTTTTCTTCATTTTCCCTCCTTTTCCCTGTTTGAATCAAATGGAGTGAGGATGTAAAACAACTCCATGAGCTAAATAAGGCCAATTTGGGTTTTTTTTTTTGGCTAAAATAGAGATTTCATTAGGATAGAGGGGAATAAAATAGGAGGGCATGTTCATCTCCTTGTTTTAGGGATTTGCTAAGTTGAGAGGATCAAGCCTAGGTGGGAAAAAATGGAGAAAATAGGGGAAATGTGGTGGCAGTCTAAAAAAAGAAAAAGTTTGTTTTTGGAAGGGGAGAAGGCATTCGAATATAGATCGGAAAATTGATGGAATGGGGATGGAAAAAAAAAAGATTCAGATTTGAATAAAAAAGTTTTTTTTTTTGAGTGTTTGAAGTAACTGAATGAATTATCAGAGTTAGACAGTCATTTTCATGCATGTTCTAAATGTTGTTATTATTTGTTTTCTGAGCTTTCATGGTGAATCCCGTATCAGGCCGTGAGGAGGAGAATTGATAATCAGGTTTTTTAGTCGATAAACCCTCTGTAAAGCATGGAACGTGGATATTCGACCTCCCTGAGCACAATGAAATTTTTTGCAGGTCTTGAAATAGTCTATTAAGTTCTTTGTAATCGATTTTTCCTTCTTTAAATGTAACTAGGGCACGATAGATCTCTTAATTGCCTCGGTTGAATTTCTAGATTCTTTGAAAATCTCAATGCTTGGGAGGTCACCTAACATCCCATAAATGTGCAGAATGTAATTCGAATGGAGAGCATTGTTTCCACTAACCCCTGTCATTCCAGTTTGTGATTACCAGTTACAGTCACAATTCATTCTTTTGGGGACGTTTTTTTATGCTTGTCAAGATCGAATTTGCTTAGGAATACCTAGTGAATGATCAATTTCATCTTCTCTAAGGTAGTTTGAGGCTCTACAACTTCCCTCCATCTCTGTTCATACTATTAGTCCTCATAAAGCATCATCCTTGACTGTAATAGCTGAAATCCTTCATGGTTCGAAGCAAAAGCAAACTCTGTCATCTTGGGAATGACCTTTGAAGGTCATCAAGGTATTGGTGTGTTAAATTGTTGAATTTCCATTCCATTGGCTTGAATTTATATTGTAGTCATTGAATCAGTACTAAGTTGACATAGGACAGTGAAAGGAAGTGAGATGATATACAAAGAGACAAACCCCGTTTCCCTACCTACACTTTGTAACTCCAAAAAAATGGATTCCTGGATTGATGTTTGGGATCACCTTACTTGTAAAAAGAAAGAGTTTGACCTTGTCACTGAAATAGGACAGGACTACAAGGCCTTGGCTATGCAAAGAGGTGGTATTGGGCCTTATGGCCAATCTTAGTTGCTCTGAAGTCCTGATTTCCTCTAGTATAGGTATAGTGTGATGTGTGCTAGATAAGTAAGAGTGAATATTGTACTACATACAAGTATTTGTATTTTCAAGTAAGAGGAGTGTGATGTGTAGGACTTAGATGAAATGATTGATATAATTTCTTATATCAAGAAGGTTGATCAACCTTGAGACATATCAAGGAGAGCCAAGAAATATCGAGGACATCAGTGTGTTAGTGAAAGTTGAAGATTGATACACCATTTGTGGTATCAGAGCGGTTGATTGTGCACAATCTAAAGATCCAGAGCAGAAAGGAAAGGATAAGAAGCAACAGAACAAGATGCCACCAAGGAGAGAAATTCAAGTAGCCCAAGCAGCCCAATTAGCATTGGTTGAAGACATCGGAACTTGTTGATGGAAGGTTGAGGGACCTAGAAGAGGCACAAAGAAGAGGAATAGAGATGGCAGAAGAGTGACGGTGAGCAAGAGCCACCAGAGGAGGAGCTGACTACAGAGGTGGAGGAAGAGACACCTGAAGAGAGATTGATTAGGGCCATCATGAAGGTGAACACAAAACCAAAGATGGAGGTTCCCATGTATGAAGGAAACTTGAACGTGGAAGAATTGATTGATTGGATCAAAGCACTGGATAAGTACTTTGATTTTGAAGGTATAGTGGAAGATGATAGAAAAGTGAAATTTGCCATGACCAGATTGCATAAGCATGTAGCCCTATGGTGGGATGGAGTGCAAGAAGAAAGGAAGAGGAAAGGCAAAGCAAAAATTAAGAGATGGGACAAAATGGTAGCCAAGATGAAGGGAAAATTCATTCCCAGAGATTATGAGGTAAACTTGTTTAAGAAGCTACAAAATTTGAGGCAAAAGGAGTTGTCTGTAAAAGAATATACTGAAGAATTCTATAGGCTAACAATCAGATCAGGCCACATGGAAGAAGATCTGGAAAAAGTAGCTAGATACATCAATGGACTGAGATTCAACATCCAGGATGAGATCAGCCTTCTCACACCCAAGACTATTGAGGAGGCCTACCAGATTGCTCTAAAAGCAGAGGAGAAAATAGCCAGGAGACAAAACACTGTCTCAAGAGGAAGGGGCAGATCATTCGGGAAGAGGTGCTCCAAGTGATAAAAGACAGCTGCAAACAAGTGCTGAAGAGGGGAGCAGCTCCAGTAGCACACAGAACACAAGAGGTGGTTCACCGTTCAGAGGAAGGAGACCCTATCAAGGTTATCAAAGAGGTAGGGGCAGATTTTTGGGTAAGTGTTTCAGGTGCAACAAGTATGCTGGTCATAGATCCTATGAGTGTCAAGAGAACCCTCAAAACAGCCATGGGAAGAATATGTATATTGCTCCAAATGAAGAGCAAGATGGAGAGCTAGATGTAGCACATAAACTAGAGAACATCCCGGAAGATGGTGAGTCTCTTCTCATGAAGAGAGTGCTGCTAAAACCCAACAAGGAGGCAATGGAACCCCCTCAGAGGAAGAGTTTGTTTAGGACCAGATGCAAGAGCAAAGGGAAGTGCTGCAAGGTGGTGATTGATAGTGGAAGTACAGACAACCTTGTGTCTGTTGAGATGGTAGAAAAGCTAGGCTTGAAAAGAGAGCCACACCCCACTCCATACAAAGTGTCTTGGCTGCAAAAAGGACATCAGCTGTTGGTAAATGAACAATGTAAGGTAGAATTTCAGATTGGAGCTTATAAAGATCAGGTCATGTGTGACATCATGCCCATGGATGTTTGCCATATCCTTCTAGGAAGACCTTGGCAGTTTGACAACAAAGCCATTCACGATGGGAGGAAGAATACTTACACCTTCAAGAAGGATGGAGTAGAGCATACACTCATACCTCTGAAGGAAGAGAATGATACAGCTGAATCTAGTTCAAAAGTAATGATGGTAAGTGGCAAAGAATTTTTACAAAGCATGAAGAAGGAAGAGGTAAGTTTTGCAGTCATTGGTAAATTGAAAAGTGTAGTGACTAACACTCAGTTGAGTGATTTACCTCTTGAAGTCTAGGAGATGCTGAATGAATATGTAGACATTGTGGTGGATGAGCTACCAAATGAGCTGCCACCTGTGAGAAGTATCAGCCATCACATAGATCTGATCCCAGGAGCAAGTTTGCCAAACAAGGCAGCCTACCGGATGACACCAAGGGAGAATGAAGAGATCAAGCAACAAGTTCAAGAATTGTTGGACAAAGGATTGATAAGGGAGAGTTTGAGTCCATGTGCTTGTACCTACGGTGCTCAGTCCTAAGAAAGATGGAACGTGGAGAATGTGTACAGATTCCAGAACCATCAACAAGATCACCATAAGGTATAGGTTTCCTTTGCCCCGGATAGATGATTTACTTGATTGTTTGAGTGGATCAGTTTACTTCTCTAAGATAGATTTGAAGAGTGGATACCATCAGATAAGAATCAGAGAGGGAGATGAGTGGAAGACAACATTCAAGACAAATGATGGTCTGTATGAGTGGCTAGTTATGCCCTTTGGTTTGACCAATGCTCCTAGTACCTTCATGAGACTGATGAATGAGGTGCTTAAAAGTTTCACGGGTAAGTTTGTCATTGTGTATTTGGATGACATTTTGGTATTTAGTCAGAGTAGAGAAGAACATTTATTGCATTTGAGAATGGTACTAAATAAGTTACAGGAAGAGAAACTGCTGATCAATGTGAAAAAGTGCAGTTTTCTACAAACCGAGCTGGTGTATTTGGGGTTTGTCCTTTCAAAGGAAGGACTGAAAATGGATAAGGATAAGATCAAAGCCATCCTTGAGTGGCCAACACCCAGGAGTATGTTTGAGGTGAGAAGTTTCCATGGGTTAGCTAGTTTTTATAGGAAATTTATCAGAAATTTCAGTGGTATTGTAGCTCCCATGATAGAGACTATAAAAGGTGATAAGAAACATTTTCAGTGGACTGAAGCAGCAGAGAGAGGATTCCAATTGCTGAAGAAGAAGGTAACAGAAGAGCCCATTTTAGTTCTACCTGATTTTAACAAATTGTTTCAGGTGGAGTGTGATGCTAGTGGCCTAGCAATTGGGGCAGTTTTGAGCCAAGAAGGCAAACCAGTTGCTTTCTTCAGTGAAAAACTCAGTGAGGCAAAAAGGAAGTATTCATCCTATGATCAAGAATTCTATGCAATAGTTCAGGCACTAAAAAAATGGAGACACTACCTATTGCCTAAAGAATTTGTGTTGTTTACTGATAATTATGCCTTGCAGTTTATTAGTAATCAGCCTAAATTGAATCAAAGACATGTCAAATGGGTGGAGTACTTGCAAAACTATACTTTCAGCATTAAACACAAGAAAGGACAGGCCAATAAAGTGGCAGATGCTTTGAGCAGGAGGGTGCTGGTTGTACAAGAGCTGCAGGTGAGTGTGATGGGTTTTGAGAACTTGAGAGAGCAATATGAAGAGGATGATGATTTCAGCGAGGCTTATAACGCTTGTAAGCAACCCACAGTGATGGATAGAAGTCCATGGATGGACTATATGCTGCAAGAAGGACTGTTGTTCAAGGGCAGCCAGTTATGCATTCCTAAAGGTTCAATGAGGGAGAACCTGATCCGAGAAAAACATAGTGGAAGTTTATCGGGACATTTTGGTCAAAAAAAACATTAGCTCAACTGAGTACACACTATTTTTGGCCAAGAATGAGTCAGGATGTGAAGAAATTTGTAGAGAGATGTAGGATATGTCAATACAGTAAAGGCACTAGCCAAAATGCTGGTTTGTATCAGCCACTTCCTATTCCCAACGCAGACCATGGGATTGTTTGAGCATGGACTTTATATTGGGATTTCCCAGGACTCAAAAGGGACATGACTCCATCTTTGTAGTTGTTGATAGGTTTACTAAGATGGCACACTTCATTCCATGCACAAAAACTAGTGATGCTACCCATATAGCTAACTTATTCTTTCAGGAGATAGTGAGACTGCATGGATTGCCAAGGAGTATTGTATCAGACAGGGATACAAAGTTTGTTGGGAATTTTTGGAGAACACTTTGGAAGAAGTTGGGAACTCACCTGAGCTTCAGTTCAGCCTACCATCCACAAATAGATGGACAAACTGAAGTAGTCAACAGAGCCTTGGAAACATCCTGAGGAGTTTGGTGAGCATGCACCCAAAACAGTGGGATCTAGCACTTGCACAGGCTGAATTTGCTTACAATGATTCACCCAACAGGAGTACAGGCATGAGTCCTTTCCAAATCACATATGGGCAACACCCAAGGGGTGTATATGAGCTGAGAGACTTGGGGAAAATGGAAGGTAGGAGTGCAGATGCCGAAGAATTTGCTAAGGCAATGCAGGATATCCATGAACAAGTAAAGAAGAATCTGGAAGAAAATGCCAACAAGTACAAGCAGAGAGTTGATCAGAGGAGGAAGGAAGTCAGTTTTGAAGTTGGTGATGAAGTACTTGCACACTTGAGGAAAGAGAGATTTCCCAGGAAAGAGTATAACAAGCTGAAAGTCAAAAAGATTGGTCCCTGTAAAATACTCAGAAAATTTTCCAACAATGCTTATGAATTGAAACTCCCTGAAGGCATTGGGATTTCTCCAATCTTCAATGTTGCAGACCTGTATGAGTATAGAGGAGAAGGAATGGAAGAGGAGTCTGAAATAGGACAGCAGAAAATAGATTGGCAGGCACAAATGCCTAGAACCAAACCCAAGGAGATAGAGCAACTGTTGGACAAGAAGGTTATCAAGAAGACCAGGGACAAAGAATACTACAAGTATCTGATCAAGTGGAGAGGTTTTCCAGCTGAGGATGCAACATGGATGACTGAAGGGGACCTGATCAAGTTGGGAGTCAAGAGTTGAAGACCTGCAAAAGACAAATCAGCCATGAAGAACATCTTTTCTCTCCAGGGTAGAATGATGCAGGAGCATCCTTACTAGTTAAAATAAATAAATAAATAAACTATGTTTTATTTTGTTTTATTGTTTTTGTTCAATTTTTCTTGTAAAAGGGATGGAAGATGTTTTCTTCATTTTCCCTCCTTTTCCCTATTTGAATCAAATGGAGTGAGGATGTAAAACAGCTCCATGAGCTAAATAAGGCCAATTTGGGTTTTTGGCTAAAATAGAGATTTCATTAGGATAGAGGGGAATAAAATAGGAGGGCATGTTCATCTCCTTGTTTTAGGGATTTTGCTAAGTTGAGAGGATCAAGCCTAGGTGGGAAAAAATGGAGAAAATAGGGAAATGTGATGGCAGTCTAAAAAAAGATGAAAGTTTGTTTTTAGGAGAAGGCATTCGAATATAGATAGAAAATTGATGGAATGGGGATGAATAAAAAAAAAGATTCAGATTTGAATAAAACAATTTTTTTTTGGAGTGTTTGAAGTAATTGAATGAATTATTGAGTTAGACAGTCATTTTCATGCATGTTCTAGCTGTTATTATTTGTTTTCTGAGCTTTCATGGTAAATCTTGTATCAGACCGTGAGGAGGAGAATTGACAGTCGGGTTTTTTTAGTCGATAAACTCACTGTAAAGCATGGAACATGGATATTAGACCATCCTGAGCACAATGAATTTTTTGCAGGTCTTGAAATAGTCTATTAAGTTCTTTGTAATCGGATTTTTCCTTCTTTGGCCGTAACTAGGGCACGATAGATCTCTTAATTGCCTCGGTCGAATTTCTAGATTCTTTGAAAATCTCAATGCTTGGGAGGTCGCCTAACATCCCATAAATGTGCAGAATGTAATTTGAATGGAGAGCATTGTTTCCACTAACCCCTGTCATCCCAGTTTGTGATTACCATTCTGATCACAATTCATTCTTTTGGGGACGTTTTTTTTGCTTGTCAAGATCAAATTTGCTTAGGAATACCTAGTGAATGATCAATTTCATCTTCTCTAAGGTAGTTTGAGGCTCTACAACTTCCCTCCATCTCTGTTCATACTATTAGTCCTCATAAAGCATCATCCTTGATCAGTAATAAATGAAATCCTTCATGGTTCGAAGCAAAGGCAACCTCTGTCTTGGGAATGACCTTTGAAGGTCATTAAGGTATTGGTGCACCAGATTTTTGAATTTCCATTCCATTAGCTTTATATTGTAGTCATTGAATCGATTACTAAGTTGACATAGGGGCAGGTGAAAGGAAGTGAGATCATATACAAAGGACAAACCCGTTTCCTACCTACACTTTGTAACTCCAAAAAAATGGATTCCTGGATTGATGTTTGGGATCACCTTATTTGTAACAAGAAAGAGTTTGACCTTGTCACTGAAATAGGACAGGACTACAAGGCCTTGGCTATGCAAAGAAGTGGTATTGGGCCTTATGGCCAATCTCAGTTGCTCTGAGTCCTGATTTCCTCTAGTATAGGTATAGTGTGATGTGTGCTAGATAAGTAAGAGTGAATATTGTACTACAAGTACAAGTATTTGTATTTTCAAGTAAGAGGAGTGTGATGTGTAGGACTTAGATGAAATGATTGATATAATCTCTTATATCAAGAAGGTTGATCAACCTTGAGACATACCAAGGAGAGCCAAGAAATATCGAGGACATCAGTGTGATGGTGAAAGTTGAAGATTGATACACGAAGTTGAAGATTGATACACCAAATTCCTTCATAGTTAAGGGTTGGGTCCATGTTACATCTTTAACTTTAAGTTCTATGTTTGGAGGAAGGTTATTTGACATGTCTAGGTAAACAAGGATTCATGCATAAGTTGTATGAGTGAATTCAGAGGTGTAGGAATCATCATTGAAGAGTTTTCCAAATGTGTTTCCATTGGAAACAAGAAATTTTGAATCCCAAAATTACAAAGGAAGGTGTGGCATTCTGGCCCAAATAGGTTTGAATGAGAATGTTTTGGTGAGAGGATTAAATGTGGGGAACTAGGGTTTCAAGGCCTAAAAGTGGGATTGGCATTCCCACATGCTTTTAGCAATAACATATTTATCACAAATCCTAGTAAAAACCACAATAAAAACCTCTTGCACGATGGTAGATATATAACCTTCCTTCAAGGAGTGGAAGTAAGTGCTTTAAAATCCACACATGTGAGGAACTAGAAGGCTAGGATAGAAGCCACTAAAATTGCATATGAAGCCATGCTTATGATTAAAAACCTCATATTCAAGCATGTCTTTCGTAAATGTCAAAGAAGGGATTCTTTCCACACAAGTCATATATTTGTTGAGACCTTTCTCTTCATGTACCACCTCATTAAAGGAACAAACTAACCTTATGTCAAAATGCATAGGGCGGAGAAAGTAGAATAGGGGAGCAAACATCAATAGGGATTCCGTGGCCACCAGATGATTCACACTGCATATTTTTCTGACTTCCTCTGCAACCGGTGATAAGGGACATCCGACACCATTGCTAAGTAATCATAACCCTAGAACAAGAATATTTTTGTGAACATTTAATAACACATCGAAATCTAAAAAGGGGGACAAGTTTTTGTTTGATGTTGGGCACCACCATAGCAATATCCAGGGGGACTCAAGCTATGTTCTGCCAAACACCCCTTCTCCTCTCTATTCCAGCACTAGAGCAACCAAAATTTTGATAATGGGGATCGAGGAAGAATGAGAATTACTAGTCACTTGACCGAGATCTAGAGATAGAGATATGAAACAATGTTTATTTATACGTATACGATTGTTTGTTATGAAAAAATTACGAAATAATGTGAAATATTTTTTAATATTTTATTTATTTATTTATGGACAAATGATTTTAAACAAAGATATGAAATGACAAAATTTATACATAGAAGAGAGAGTTACAAATCATATCTTAGATACAACATGGGTTCATTCCCAAAAACTAACATGTAGATTTTAAAAATTCAACACCAAAATACATAAAAGGCACTTGTATGTTAAAACTCCCCACAAAATAAGGACAAGAATAGACACATGAATACAACATCAAAAACTATAGGTCACTTAGCCGGTGGATGTTAAATTGGGAAGAAAAAACAAATCAAAGAAAGACCCTCGTGGTGGAAAAATTCTAATCCAAGTCACCTAGTAGTTAAGAGTCAACCAAATAGCGAATTAGAGACAAAATCAGAGAAGGAAGATGAGGTTGATGTTCTTGATTTGACGTTTGTGAAGGCCACTACTACTCCTGATCGTAAGGCTACACCTCATGTTGCGAATAAAAGATTACATTGTTCCTCCTACGTCTCATTCTTAAGAGCATTCAAAGAATCTAGAAATTATCATCTTGATTCATTCTAAAGAAAATGTAAATCCTAATGTTGATGTAGGTTGGATTACTATGGGGAATAAGAAGAAAAGGAAAAATGCTAAATCTCCCTCAAAATGTAGTTGAGATCATGTGGTCTTGAGCCCATGGATAATATGGTTTAAGTTTGTTATGAGTTTGTTTGTATCTTCCTTAGTTCTGGTAGAGGCTCCTCCTTTTGAACCTCATTGCTTTATGTTTTCTCCATTGTATGTGGGTTTTTAGTCCCCCAAAACAAAATAGTTACCTAATCTAAAAAAATGCAACATCCAAAACCATCAAGCAAAAATCCAATAGAAAAATGAATAACAAAGGAAGAATCCTAAAATGAAAAAGACAAAAACAAGAGGGATAACAAGATAAAAGGATAATTACATTGTGTGAAGTAACTAGTATCCTCTATTTCGATAAGCGAGAGCCTCCAAAACTCATAAAAACTCCTCACCAACCAAATCCTTTGTTCCCATCCTCAATGTTTCAACATTTAGTCTATAAAATCTACATTTAACCATTGAGTTCACACCATCATCGGCCTCATTCTATCACACTAAAATGTGGATACAATGCACGAGAGGTTAATTAGCAAGGAAAATCTTAGCATGTTCATTCATATTGAAGTAATTAAAATTGATTAAAACAAAGTCAATATACCGGTAGACATTAGGGGTGAAAGGTTTTAATTTATTAATACTTTAAATCGGGTATTTGGGGGTAGGCTATATAGGTGGGTTAGAGAAGAGGTAGGGTTAATTTTAATATAAAATTAAAACATTTGAACCCTAGTTTTTAAAGATAAATACCTTAAAATTGTAAAAGGTTCATGGTCATAAAGTTATATTATAATCTATTTTTGAATAAGGAAATTTGAATTAGGAGATTCTTAAGCAAGAAATAATAAGATGGTAGAAAACTAGGATTGAGTATGCTTTTCAACACATGATATTATTTCACCATATTAATTATTTGAAGAAATATTGATAAATGGTTAAAGATTAACATTAAGGTAATTGGTAATAGGTCTTAAATGGCTTCAAACTCTCTTTCTAGAGAAAATATATATTAAGAAAATAATAATTGAGTGGGAAACATGATATATTTTCTATTTGATATATTAGGGTATAAATAAAAAGGGGTAAATAAAATTGTAATGAAAAATAGGTAAGTAAGGTACATGGAAAAATAGGGGTATTTTCATTCTAATAATATAACGTGAGGGGGTATTATCAATTGAATAATTAGAGGTAAAAACTAACATTAAAGGTATTATTTAATACCCTTTGAATGAACGTGTTATACCATAATTTTACTAAGTGAACCCCCATGATGGAATGCAAGAAGAATCCAGTTGAAGGTTGTTTCCATTCTAAATAATATCCATGTTTATATCAAACAAAACCTCTACCTCATAATCACTGATCATGAAATTTAGGAATTTTGTCATCCCATTAGGACTAGACTAATAAATACCTCAAATATAAGAAAACCTACTTCCGGAATAATAGGTTAAACATACCAAAAAAGGATTTAAGCACTTAGTTCAAAACACTCCATGGTTCTACTACACAAACACTTTATTAAGCGGGTCATCATTTTTCCTCCAACTCGTTTGAGATAAGGGCCTAGAGGATGAGGGAGAAGAAGTAAAAATGATGCACAATTCCCAAGGATGTTATAGCAAAATAATATCAATGGAAGGCCTTCATAGTCAATGAATTGAGATCAAAAGCCAAGAGAAAACCTCAAGTATACTTCAATGATAAAGAATCTTAATATTTGATATTTTGTAATTGTAAATCTTAATAAAGAGTGTATAAATAAAATTTGTGCATAGAACCTACAATTTTAAGTGTACATATAATCAAGTTTATTTTCAATCTTATCTAAAAAGTGTATTTTTAATTTTTTCCTTCTAAATTCAACAAATATGCTTATTTAGGGTTCTTCATAATCGAGGTACCTTCAACCCACATAATATTCATATTCGAAGTGTTGTTGCAATGATTAACCTCTTCTTATCAAATTTCCTACCCAATTCCTTCATAATCCTTACTCTTTCCAAATGAAGTTCCTATTAAAAGGATAATGATTTAGAATTATATCATTATGTTAATAATTAACAAAAAAACTAGTATATTTAATATTTATCTCTATGAAAATATTTAATTTATAAGAAACTTTACTTGTGTATTATTTATTGTGGGGATAATTTTAACTTACAATGACACCTGTAAAGAGTGGTGGAGTGTAATAATGTCAAAGACAATAAAAAGGTTGCATATTTTAAATTTGATGTCGATTTGACACAACTTATCATCTTATATTCTTCTTACTTGAAAAAGATATTTTAAATAGTGAGAATATTTTAGGTACACAATGAAATTTGGAACCTATGAAAATGACTTGAATTGATTTTGGGAGTTTTGGGTGCTTTGTTAGGGTTTGAGTGTTATACTTGATTTTGTGGCACCGTATTTCTGTCACACCACATTTTTCAATCAAAGTGGGACATTTATTTAGTTGTTTATTACTCTTAATTGCATTTTTTGCCCTTTTGGTGGTGGAACTTACATTATTTATTGGTGGTAGCCAGTATTCATGCATCTTCTAATGTAGGTTTAGATGGCGGAAATCAAACAACCATGCCTCTAGTAAAGAAACGAGCTCACAAGTTTGTCCTGAAGGTTTACGACGACGTAATGATCCTCCTCTACTGAGCCTGATGTTGTTTTAGATTTACCTCAATTTGAAAAGACTTGCTCTTGGCTTGAATATTTTACTTTGGTTGCATATTTTGTTGGTCATGTCCCCCCGGAGAGTATCCTCAAATAGTGGGTTCACAACCACTAGTAAGGGCATGGAGTCAAACTTGAGGGTGTCCAAAACCTTACCAAGGGTTTTTTTATTTTTCATTTTTCCAATCCTAAGCACTACAAGGCCATTATCAATCATGGCCCTTGGTTTATTAGGAACACTCTGGTGATTTTTTCCCATGGACATGTGATTTCCAAGTCTCTAAACATGCTAAGCTTAAAGTTCCCATATGGGTGGAATTTCTTGGTTTACCACTACCCTTATGGAATTTTGTGGAAGACTTGGTCAAACCCATTGGGTGTTTCATTTTCCATGAGCCAAATAAGTTTTATGTGGCTTGTCCACAACGTTAGGTTTGTGTGGAAGTGGACCTAGCCAAAGACCTCAAGGAAACCATTGATATCCAAGTTGGTGACACTGATTCTCTCAACGTGTCCTTCATATTAATTTTCCCAATACTTGTTTCCATTTCCAGATGCCGACCATATGATTTTAGAATGTCCATTAATGGCCTCCTCGGTCCTCGCTTTGTCACATCAAAAACAAAAATGTTAACCCTAAGTCATCCTCGTCCGCTAGTGAGGTTAGACTACATCACACTCACAAGAAAAACCTAAGCCCCAACAATTTTTCTATCGTCCCATTAGAAGGTCTTCCTTGAATTCATCTCTAGCAGCTAATAAGCAATTGGTGGCTCCTCATCCTATTCATCATTCCCCCTTATGGCATCCACCATTGTGCCTACACCTATGATTTCACAAGCTCTTCCCAAGGTGAACTTTGAAATTTCTGGCTCCAAGTCCACGGGCATGTGTTCTCGTAGCTCCTATCCTCTAGAGGATGAAGAATATATCCTGTCATAGAGGTATCCTTTTCAGATAGGTTATTATGCTCCTTTTTCAAAAATAGTTAGTTCATCCATTTCGTGAATAAGTTCACCATTTTGGGGGACCTCGAGGAGGAACTGGGAATGAACCTTGATGTTTCTCAATGATTGTGTTCTCTTGGAATGTTTGTGGGCTTACTAAACCGACCCATTGTTACACGGTTAGGGATGGTTATCAAAAGTTTGGTCACATGCATGTTCTCTGTTTGCAGGAGGTTAAGCTTAGTAGTTTTCTTCTCCAGTCTATTGCTCATACTATTTGGTCGGGTGTCATTTGTCATCATTCCAATCATGAGCCTAGGAAACAGGGCATTCTTACTATTCTCTCTCTATCTACAAAATTATCTTATTTCTTAGGGTTTTGACCCCACACATCGGGTTGTGTGGTCCCTTTTTGATATGTATAATCAGATTTTTGGTATTGTTAATATGTATGCTTCTAATGATGTTGTTGAGTGATCTTTACTTTGGCGGTGGTTTCTTGTGAGTTTCCTGATGCACATTGGATCCTGTGTGGGGATTTTAACATGGTGGAGTTTATTGATGATAAAGTGGGCGTCTTCCTATGTGGTGGTGTGTGGGGGAATGCAAAGCATGGTTTTACATATGTAACAAACTTGAAATTTATGATCCTAACCACTATTGTTTGCATGTCTCTAATGTTCCCTACTTCACTTGGTCTAATATCTGACAAGGTGATGAAAAATTATCAAACGACTTGATCATGCCTCAATATGCATTTTCTTTCTCCTACAATTATGGCATACTTGTTTTTGTCTAGGAAGGGACTTTTCTCTCAAATCATCTACCTATTTTTTTGAAATTGTGTGGCATCCGACTCCTTCCAAACCCCGAAACTCTCAATTCTACCTTAACACTACTCACCTTTAGCATAAAAGAACTATGGACCACATTATGCCCATTTAGAACCTGGTTGAGCACCTTTATGGTTCGATGGGTGGATTATTTGGTGGTAGGACACTATTAGCAGAGTTACCTCCTTTCTCTATATGTTTGGAAAACAAGTTGTGTTATTCAGAAGAAGTGCGCATAAGACCTCTTCCCGGAATTTGTCAATTCCATATCCCTAGACCACTCTCCCTTCAACACCCACCTTCAAACTGAGGTGGCACAATGGTGACACAAACTTAGGATGGAAGAATTTTATCAAGCCCGTGGAGTGCAAATTAGAGCTCGGTTACATTGGCTCAAGATAGGTGACCAAGTTACCAAAGAATTCGTTACTTTACTTTTTCCTCATCATGAATCTAGTTCAATCTAGGAAATCATGGTGCCACTTTGTCTCACTAACCTCCTGGATGTCCTACAAGATTTTGTACAACACTACCATGGGGTTTTTGTTGCACAACCTTACACTCCAGAGGGATTCTTCTTTGCTTTAGTGCCTTCAGAAGTTCCTTAAAAGCTTTTTGAGACTAAGAGAATTTCTGTGATCATCTGGTTTTTGATGACCTTAAGGAAGTTGTCATGCAAATGAAAATCGAAAAAGCTCCTGGTATCGATGGTTTTCCATGTGAGTTTTATCAAGTGTTATGGGATACTATTGGTCCTGACCTTCATCATGTGTATTGTGAAGCTATGGCCAACAATTATCTTGGGGATTTGATAAATCAAGGAAATATCAAGTTTATTCCCAAGGCTGG
Source organism: Taxus wallichiana var. yunnanensis (assembly GCA_018340775.1). Lineage (NCBI taxonomy): Eukaryota > Viridiplantae > Streptophyta > Pinopsida > Cupressales > Taxaceae > Taxus > Taxus wallichiana. The sequence continues at coordinate 846,704,108 of CM031238.1, forward strand.
AGATCCTAAACTCATCACTAGTTGGCGGATGATTACTTTGTTGAATGTTTCATACAAGATCATTTCCAAATCCTTAGCTCTCCAAATCCGTAATATTTTTCCTCTTATTATGTGAAGTGAACAAACTGGTTTCATCAAGAGCAAATTCATTCTAGATAACATCATTTCCATTTAGGAAGGCATGGATTGGGCTTGACTATATGATCAAAAGTCTCTCTTCATCAAAATTGATTTTGAAAAAGCGTATGATATGATTGAATGGATATTCATTACTACTATGCTACAAGCTCTTGGTTTCGGTCCTATGTTCATCCGATATGTCAATATGCTCTTCCAAGATGCTAATTCCAGACTTACCATTAATAGAGTCTAGTCCGACATTTTTGAACTATACAAATCCATTCAACAAGGTTGTCCCTTAGCTCCAATGCACTTTATGTGTTTGTTGTAGAGGGGTTTAATTATATTCTTGCCAAGTTTTCTTCACAAGGGTTAGTTAAGGGCATTTCTCTTCTTGATTCTGATCTGCAACTTATTAATGGCCACTTTTTTTATGACTCTTTCTTAACGTTGTCTGAAAATGAAGAGTCTGTTACCAATAACTTGCAGTCTATGGATATTTTTTTCTTGGTCTTAGGTTCCTCCATTCAATGGAAAAAGCATCCATGCTATAGAAAGTCTATGGATCCTGTGCCTCCTTGGTTGGAAGGTTATGCTTAGCACTGGATTCAACTAGGGGTCTAATTCAAGTTTTTGGGCATTCCTTTTGCTTTCCAAGCTACTCCTACTACTTTGTGGTCTTATGTTGTCCAACGAGTTGACAAAAAAATTTCTTATTGGATTACCGAGCCCTTTCTCTTGTTGGAAAGTTTTAGATTTTCTCTAAGGTGATCACTGCTACTCGTATTTATTATTCCTCCTACTAAGCACCCTCTAAAGCTTTGTATTCTAAGTTGGAAAAGCTACTTAGATATTTCTTATGGGATAACACTAATAGTCACAAAGGCTTCCACAGAGTGGCTTGGGAAATATATTGCTCTCAAAAAGAGGCAAGTGTCTTAGGTCTCATTTACATTTATATGCAAGGAATTGATCTTAGTGTCAAGTGGATCATCAGGGGTTTAGAGATTTACGATGCCTAGAAAATTTTGCTTCATCATTGCATCTTTCAAGGGGTTCCGTTTGGAAAACAATATTGGAAACACTTGGGTCTGTAAAGTCTATTGCTCTCCCCTATTCCAGTCAAAATTGAGAGAAATTTGTTATGAAGAGTATCTGGAAGGCATGGGAATTGGTCAAAGCCCACCTAAGTTGGGTGGGGTATGGTTTTAGGACCAGTTTGTCCATCGATTCACACTCTTTATGGTGGTCTCCTATTGTTAATTTTCACAATGTTCCCTTTTCTATGGTCCCATTGGTTAAAATCCTCCAACTGTTTAAGCATGGAATTAAATTTATCGAGGATCTCTTCTGTAAAGCCACCCATTCTTGGAAGCCTTGGGTCCTTCTAAAAGTGAAATTTAACCTCAACAATGGAGATAAATAATCTATTCAGAAATTCATAATGCCATACCTGAGGAGATGCTTCAAAAAATTGGTGTTTCTCCTCCTGCTCAATGGTGGCATGATTGGCATTGGCCCACTATGACTCCCTTTAATTGGTACAAACCATGGCTTGGTTACTAGCTTCATGTGCCTACAAAAATTACTTTTGAGAAATTGAACATGACTTGGAAGCTTAACTCCCCACACAGGTCCTGCAGAAGAACATAGTTTAATAACATTTGGAAATCTCTCATAGATCTAAAAAGGCTCATTTCCTCGGTGCTTCCTTTATCAGGGATTGCAGTTGGAAATGTCTTCAACATCTTGGGGTTGCTAATCCTTTATGTCTTGCGTGTTAGTGTCTTGAAAAACTTATGCATTTGTTATGTTTTTTATGCTTTCTCAGTCTGACTAGAAGTGGATTCACTCCCTCTTCCAACCTTTCCACCTTGAACCCTTCACTTGGAATTTTTTTACTTGGGGACTCAACCTTGCTTCCTACAAAATTCAACAAATTTTGGAAAATATTTCATGTAGAAATTCTTTTTGAAATTTGGAAGATTATAAATGACTCTATTTTTAATCAAACTTCACTTAGCTTGGAGTTTTCTATGTATGTTAAAACTGAAATTATTTCTCATGTGTTGCTTTAGATCCAAGTCTAGGCGAAGAAAGTCTGCTTGGAGGTGGAACATCTTTAGGATCTTCTCACCCACTGGGGTAGTGCCCCATGCTCTGTCGCCGGTTCCATCTTCTCCACATCGTCCTTCTTGACCATGGTGATGGTCCCCACCTCCCCCTCACCTCAATTTCATGGCCAAGTGCTCATCGATGACATCATTCTAGAGCTTGGTGTAGTTACTCCCCTCTCGATGTAGGTCATTGGCATTTTCTAGTGGTTCAATGGAAATGGTTTGGGGGTCCTCCTCGATCCTAAGATGGTGATGGATATAGTTAGGGGATCCTCCTTCCAGTCACAATAGTGGCAGTGGATCCGAGTGGCCTTCCTCCTCTCATGCCTCTGGTTCTAGGCGGGGTGACCCCCGATAAATTTCCTCACTTGTCACTTGAAATTTCTCTTACCAAAAAGGATGATCCGGCCCGTGATCGGGGCAATGGGTGGGATCTTGTGTCCTCTTCTCTTGACCCCTTTGTAATGGGTTAGGTGATGCTTCAAGCAAGTCACCTCCTCCTCCTCTCCTACTTCGCCATGTTTTTTGCTGTTGCTTAATTCTTTTTGACTTGTCACTTTTGTGACTTGTTTTCTATTTATTTGATTTTTATATCCTATGGCACATGTGTTCTTGGTGTGATGAATTTTGGGGTGTGACTTCTCCACTGGTTTTTGGTTAGAAACCCTATGTAATTTTATTGATCATATCAATATAAAAGTGTGTTTCAATCAATTTTTTGGAACCTATTTATCAAAGATGGTATGTATTGATACCACCGCCATACATAAAAATATAGATTTATCAATAAAATTTTTTTGTACACTCAAAAGTATTTATTTTGACTAATTTATGTGTACCTATGATAAATTTTACTATTTTCTTTTTCCCATTTATATAGTTTACTAAATTTTTATTTATTGTAATATTTATTACAAAACCTTATTTATATAAATACACAAGCTTTTGAAATGCGAGATAATATTAGAAATTTGTTAATATTTATACTAGCAATCGCATGTGTACAATGCAATGTGAATGCCAAACGATATATGCTATTTGATTTATAGGGATAGTTATTACTTTTGTAATTGATGTTGATAAGGGGTGTGATTGATTTTGTAAGTGTAGGAATATAGATGAAGCATTACATTTAAAGGTTCTATATAGGGATGGGAAACCTCCACACCACCTCTACAACACCTGCAAACAAATTCCTCTTTAATTTTATTAAACATTTTCTTGAACCGCCTGCAGTAATCCAAAAAGGTCATTCTGTAGAAGATCTTCACAGAAAAGTGACATGTGAGGATGATAATCGACAAAATGACCTTCCCCATACCCGACCTCTTGAAATGTGGGTGACTTAGATGAAGTCACAACTGGGATTATGGTCAGTTTTCTATGATAGAAAAGCTACAGGTGAGGATGAGAATCGAAAGCAAATTTCCTAAAGCTAACTATGGGAGGATCAATGACTAAGATCTGGTAGTGTGATCTCCTGGTAGCTAGAATGACAAAGGGGAGATTTAGAGGCTATGAACGGGTAGCATAAATTCCCTATGGTTTATCCTCCTAACTAGGATCTAAGTGTTAATCTAGTTTTGAAGTCTCTGAATTAACTTAAACTAAAAATAATAATTTATACTACTACTGAAAGGGAAACTAATCTAAAAAAATACATGATTGAAACATTATAATTACAAACAACAATTAAAATAATTTTATACTAAAACTAAACAAGCGAGATAACCTAGTGTGGTTATTCACCTGTGCAAATGTGTGAATCTAGATGAAAGATAACTAATTAACTTAATTGAAAACCTTCAATCTTACCTCGAAAGTGAGGAAAAATCATAGCTTCTCGTAAACTATCATTCCCCAACTTCCCCTCGAAATATTGAAAGTGAGATTTAATCAAATAAAATGATTCACTACTCTATTTGATATGTTGCAATTATAACTTTGATGATTTAAACCTAGAGTTTACAGAGCAGTAGAGGTAAATCCAGTCATGTTGTAGCTTGTCCCCTCAATGTGATCTCTTCGTTCTTGCATGTTCATGTGAATCCAAAAAGTAGGAGTATAGTGGCATCATGAGAGAGAAGCACCGGGAAAATGGTAATTTGAAGGTAAAATGACATGAAGCACAAGTAGGAGAAGGATGGCGCAAGTGAACTAGCTTGACTATGTCAATTCCTAGTAGGTCATTGTAGAAGTGATGAAACAAAATGATAAATAGCAGGTACTCGAACAATGAGAAATAGCAGCTTCGGAGAAACACAATGAAGTACAAGTAGGAGAGGGATGGTGCACAAGTGAACTGAGCTTGGCCTATGTGATTCCTAGTAGGATCGTTGTAGGTATACAACGAGGCGTAACTAAATGTTCAAGGGTTCTAATACATGCTAGTGGGATTCTTCTATGTAGCAGGTAGTAATGAAATGATTCATAAACAAACCTAGAAGAGATAAGAAAAGAAATCTTCTTGATCAAAGGCTTCTCCTAGATCCTAAAATTTGTCTCTATATCTATTCCCATATCTCTCTCTCTTACTTAATGCAAGCATGCTTATTTATAGCATTTGCAATCATCAGAAGACAAGTTTGAATTGAACTCCTCTATTATAAACAAAGAGAAATTACTATTTACCAGGCGGCTAAAACTTAAATGCAAGCAAGAGTGGTTGAGAAATGCGAGTGCCACTTGATTTTTTACGTTGACAAAAGCATCGAAAGTTCTAAAAACATTACCACCACCTTGCATGGACCGCCACCCTCTGGGTGCACAGGACCATGAGTGGTTTCAGGACCACCACCCTATCCTGGGCGGCGGCGGAGTTATAGGACCACCACCCACGGCAGGTGGTGGTCCCAAACTAATGACAAAATGCAAGGAAAAGAGGGGAATGGTTAGAAAAAAAGCATGAAAGGTCGGATAAGGATTTTAGGATGTAAATGTATACTTGGTGAGATTTTAGATTCCAAACACCTTGTGAAGAGATCTGAATCATCATTGGGGTTTCGTAACCTCTTTCCGATGAAGATGATACCTATAATTTTGGGTACGTACATATTTCCCCCTCAGAGAAGCATTTTAGCCATGAAGGGGCATAAAATGGTGGGTCCGAGTATGGTGGTCCCAAAATGGGGAGTTAGAAGCTATACCTGACATACCCGTGTGTCACAATGTCACCATCCAGATTCCCGCTATCTGTAAAATGAAAAGAGGACTCAAGTGCAGATAGATAAAGAAATCAAAAAATAAATACTAAATTAAAATGAAATGAGGACTTACCATTTGCATGGGGATAAGAACTTACCTCCATCGGTGCTCCAACTCTGCGAAAGAACATTCAAAACAAGGTTAGAATATTATATATATATATATATATATATATATATATATATAATGAGCTCATTTTCTATTCATTTGTGCATATCGATTTGGTAATTTTTGAGCTCTGGGACCCACTGGTAACCATTTTTGATGAGAGTGTAGTCAAAACGTTCATTGCGAGATCATGATCATGCCTCGAGAGTAGGAGATCGACCTGTGAAGTCTTAGGTTAGTTTTTCTCAATTTATCATTTTTGAACCTAAAATATAGAAATGTTGAAATCTTTGTCTTGGGGGTTATTTTCAAAATGTTTAGTGTTAAATGAGTCTCTAGGGGGCACCCATAGGGTAGGTTTTTATTTTGTCAAAATGGTGTATTTTTGTTGTTTTAAGCATTTTTACGGCTTTTTGAGCGTTTTGACCATGCCTAGTGCATGATGGCATTGTATGTAAAACACGATTCTTATATATATATATATATATATATATATATATCTTTTTGGATCTAGATCTTCTTTGTATCTAGAGTTTTTGTGGTTTGTTTCCCATGTGTACACTAGATGTTTTTAGAATATTTGTTTTTATATGCTTTTCAAAATGTATGCAATGGATGACAAGTGATAACAAGTGTTGAACAAATGTTTCTCTTTTATTTGTTTTTGTAATGCTGATATGTGATGATGCAAACATATTGTAGTACTTGAACTTTTGGCTTCTTTGGGAAATGTTCATTGCTTCTTTTTGTTTTGGAAAAATGTGATGAATATGTAGTGATAATGAGATGAACTTGCCCCATTCCTAACTCCACGCAACTAGTAAGATGCGAGGGCTCAACACCAAGAGTTGGGAAGGGTGCAAATTGTATGAGTTTGACTAAATGGAAATGATGAGAGAAAGACAAGGTATTGACATAAATCAAATTTAGACCTGCGTACTTACTCTTACTCAAACTACTACATAGTTCAGAATGCAACTTACTTTCCAGTTTATCTAGACTTAGATCCATGGATGGAAATTTGGTTGACAAAATCTGGTTTTGAGGATTTGATCTCTTTGGAATTTGGATACTTAATTTCACTTAATACACTTTGCTTTACATTTTAAAATACTAAGATTCATTGATTTGCGTGAATGGACCCCCTACGCCCTGCCCCATGCTACTAGTAAGAAGTATGGGCTCATCACCGAAGGCAGGACATAGGTGAGTAAGGGCACTTCTTTCCTTTCTCAACCTTGCATCACTAGTAAGAGATGCGGGCTCATCACCAAGGTTGGTGGGGCAAAGAAGTGTGTAAAATAAAATATTCTATTTTGTTTAGTATTTTTGATTCAATTTGGTTTTGACATTTCTGATTTGTGATTTTGGAGTATCCTTGTTTCAAAGAGATGTAAAAGGATAGATGTGACACCAAGAAGCTTCTAGAATAGACCGTAGGTAAGAACAACTTAACCTAGTAGAAGAAAATGAGTATGACCAAGTATGCAGGCCTTGGTATGGTTTTTGTCAAGACTTTGTCTGTCGAATTGATGAAATGATTTTGAAACCATTTGATGATATTATGAAAATTGAAGAGATATGATTTGAATGCTTTTGCCAATATTTTCAAAAGATTGTAATAAATTGCTTAAGAATAAGTTCCTTGACCACAAAATTTACAAATGAGTGAACAAAATGAAACAACTAGTGACTAATGCAATGTAGGTAGATATAATATACAAATGGTGATGTTGATGACCTATGCGTAAAACCGTTTAAGATGCAAGGAATTGATAGTTTCATTGAATTCCTCACCTTCTAGTGTACACAAGAGATACACACCATTTCCGTAGTCTTTCATGACTCGGTATGGGCCCAACCACTTGGGCTGGAATTTCCTTCCTTCACCGGTTTTCTTATCAATCCGGCTATCTAGTCTTAGAACTAGATCTCCCTCATATATTTCTCATTCATAGACCTTTTTGTTATATTTCATTGCACATCCGTCAACATAGGCTCTATGCCATTGTTCGGTGTTTAACCTGGCCTCATCAAGGCTTTCTAGTTGAGAGAGGCGTGCCTCTCTATAGGCTTCTTCTCCCAAAATCCCTTGTAATGAGATGCAGAGACTGGGTATTTCAACCTCAAGCGGAGAACTACTTCTGCCCCCAAATACTAATGAGAAAGGGGTTGCCCTTGTTGGTGTTCTTATTGAGGTTCGATGGGCCCATAAGGCCGGGTATAATTTTAAATGCCAATCTCCATTTGTTCTCCTTAACTATTTTGAGGAGAATGGATTTTAATGTTTTGTTTGTTGCTTCAGCTTGTCCATTGGCTTGGGGGTAATAAAGAGAGGTCATGTGATGGTTTATCTTGAATTTGTCACATAACTCATGAACCTCATCATTTTAAAGGATGTGCCATTATCTGAGATAATGACTTATGGGACACCGTACCTGTAAATGATTTGATTCAAAATGAACTTAGCGATTACAAAACCTGGTATGGTGGTGAGAGGCATGGCCTCTACCCATTTAGTAAAATATTATGTGGCTATGATTATAAAGTTATGGCCATCTATTGATGAGGGAGAGAATTTCCCTATCAAATCTAGGCCCCATGTGGAAAAGGGCCATGGGGTTGTGATTGGTTGTAGAGCCTGTGCTTGGCATGTGAATCTCGTGGGAGAATTCTTGACATTTATGACACTTACACACAAAATTCTACTACATCATGTTCCAAAGTGGGCCAAAATAGCCCATCCGATGTATTTTGTGAGTAGTGGTGTGGCCACCAAAGTGGCCTCCACATATCCCACTATGGGATTCATAAAGAATATTTTTGGATTCTTCCATGTCAACACATCTTAAAAGCATTCCATCAAAGGCTTTACGATAGAGCACCTATTCTAAAATAAAGTATTTAGTAGCATAATGCGTAACCACCTTCTTTGTTGTGATGTGGCCCTTCTGGGTATGTGTGGTCCATGATGAAATTGATGATGTCAGTGTACCAAGGACATATAGAGATGGGGGGCCTGGTTTCGACAAAATATATGCACTCATCAAGAAAGTCTAGATCTACCAGATCACCTCCATCTAATGGATTGTCAGCTAACCAATCTACAATGATTTGTCCCTTAACGATTTTTTGTTTACAAATGTTAGTTCAAACTCACCCATTAAGGTTATGAAATGTCCAACCTTTTTAGATAAAGACCCTTACATGAGGAATGTTCCATAAGTGATCTATCTTTACAATGACCCTTGTTTCTTGATTTAACATGTAATGTCTTAAACATTTCATTGTGAAGACTATGGCAAGGCATTCTCTTTCTTCTATGTGTAACATGTTTCATAATCAAGCAACGTCCTAGCTAATGAAATAAACTACACGTTCCCATTTATCATTATCTTCTTGAGCCAACATGCAGGCTAGTGAGACATTAGTAGCCCATGAATATAGATCAAAGGATGATCTGGTCTAGGAGGCATTAGCGTGGGAGGAGACAACAAGAAGCATTTAACTGCTTTGAAGGCCTCATTACATTCTTCCATCCAATCAATGCTATAATCCTTCTTTAATAAATTTTTGATTGGATGAACAACAAAACTTAAGTCAAGGATGAACCTTCAAATTACACCGAAGTTTCCCAAGAAATGATCTAATACTAGACTCATCTTGATGGTGGAATCATTTCAAGAATAACTGGATTTTGGCTAGATCGACATCAATCCCTCATGATGATATAATGTAACCCAGAAGCTTGCCTCCTGTCACGCCAAATACACATTTCTCTGGATTCAATGTGATGCCATATTTGATCAATCGTGAGAGAATGATACAAGTACTTCTAGGTGATCACAACGCTTCTTGCCTTGGCCAACAAGTCATCTACATAGGATTCCACAATCTTATGAATAAGGTCATGGAATATGTATGTCATTTCCCGTTGGTATGTAGCACCAACGCATTCTTAAGACCGAATGGCATGACAACGTAACAATAAGTTCCCCAAGGAGTTATAAACGTAGTCTTGGCTTGATCTTTTAGATATTTTGATTTGATTATATCCCGAGAACCCATCCATGAGAGACAAAAGCTCAAATCCAGCTTGTTGCGTCAACAATGATGTCGATGGATGGTAATGGGAAGTCATCTTTGGGGCAAGCTTTATTAATGTCCCAAGTCTATGCAAATGTGTATCTTCCCATTCTTTTTGAGAACAGGGACGATATTAGATACCCATTGTGAATAGTCAACTAGTTTGATGAATCCCACTTGGAGAAGTTTCATTACTTCTTCTTTCACCATGAGAGCCACTTTTGGTTTCATTGGTCTCAAATTTTGCTTAATTGGCTTTGCATCTGGTTTGGTGACAAGATTATGTACCATGATATGTGGTGTAATTCCCATCATTTCTTTGTAATTAAATGTGAAAGCCTTTTGATGTTCCTTGAGGATCTGGGTGTGTATTTCTACTCCTCTAGAGTTAACGAGGATCCCAACTTCAAGATCTTTGGTTCTTCCTCCATTCCAATATTTATGTCAATCATTCCTTCGATTAAGGAAGTGTTGCCTTCTTCAAATTTAGGTGGGGCTGGAGGTAGTTCCAAACCTTCTCCATTCTCTACCTCGTAGATATCGAGATTATTTTGCGGGGGAGATTCTATCATGGGATTTCCAAAATAGGAAGAGGAATGTGGGATTAGGGAGAAATCTACTATGTGATGAGTGAGATGTAATTCCACATAGGCATTTAGATATCAAGAGTGACCCTATCACTATCAAAGTGATCTAGGATAGAAAACTCATTCTCAGCTTCTATATGTGTCAAGATCGGGTTTGTTGGTATTTTACGCACCAATGGTTCAGTACGAAGTGATACCATGAAACTTGTATTTTCCAACTCACTACTTGGAGTGAAATGGGAAGCTGAGGTTGCTATTGAATCAATGAGAAGGTTTTGTTCTCATGGGATTGCTTCGATTGATATGAAGTCAATCCTTTGGTTAGATCTAATACCACCATTTTATAGAGTTGTAAGTGTTTAGCTCTAGTCTCATATACCTCAGATACTTGGTTTGCAACTAATTGAGTCTCCTAGCACTCTAATGTTATCAACACCCATCCTTTTAGCTATGATAAGGCCAAGGAGAAGGGCTTCATATTCAGCCCCGTTGTTTGTACATTCAAAGTTTAACTTAAAGGAAAAAGGTAGGATCTTTCCCTTAGGAGAAGTAAAGATCACACCTACCCCAGCTCCGAAATGACATCTAGCTCCATCAAAGTGGAGAGTCCAATATTTTCTTAGAAAAATGGATGTTGGGACATTCTTCGTGTCTACTTCTTTTGCCTTGGTTACTTCTACCATACAAACTTCATCTGCTGGAAGGGAGCCAATTCCTAGGGTGTATCCCATACCCATGGAATCAAATGGTAGGAGAATAGGTAGATATTTCTCTAGTAACTTGACAATTTTTGTGGTAGTTCCTAATGATACCATCTCTATGATGTTAGTCTCATTTTGAGTGCCGGAATGCCTTTGACTAGATTCATAATTTCTAATTTTGTTGTAGGTATCAAATTTTCTTCTAGTTTTGAATTGATTGGTTTGTTAAGTTGATTCGTTGGGAGTTCAAACTTAGAGTGAATGCCTGGTCTTTTCTTCAAATCTGCTAGGTGTATATCGAATGGTTTTGGGTCACCTTACCACAAATATTTTCCCTAGGTGTAAAAATCTTATTTCTTGGAATAACGTGGAAGGGATTGCCTTCATACGATGTATCCATGGTCGACCGAGAATCATATTATAGTTGGTTTCCTATCTATAATATAAAATTCGGTGAGGACTGTCTTGGGTCCTAAGGTGACTGGTAACACTATAGTCCCAATTGAAGTGGCCTTGAGGCTATCATAACCTCTTAGCGTATTTCATGTTGTGGAACAATTTGTTTCTCCATATCCTAGCTTTTGAAGAAAAGTGAAGGGGACTATGTTAATTGCTTGCCCCATCATCAATCATTACGCATTTAACATAATTATTGTAAACCCATACTTGTAAATGCAAGGTTGGGTCACCTCTACGTGTAATTTCAATGCATCTATTGGCATTTTGCTTATATCAAATATAAACTCAATATCCCTATCTGGCTGCCCTAGAGGATAGACATCAAAGTCTACATGGTTTACTTGTGTTTCGGGAGGAGGAGTGATGTTAATTAGATGACCAAGACCTAATGCTTCTAAGAGAGCAACCCTATGGGTGGGAGAGTTTTTCAACAAATCCAAGAAGGAAATGTGAGAGAAGGTCTTTGTTAGGTCATTAATTAGATCGTAAGCACCTATGGGTTTTACCAATGTTTGTTGAATGTTTTCTGTTCTAATGGGTAGGTTGGAACTGGTTGAGAAGAATAATCTCATGTTCTTGTTATGGTTTCTACGTGTAGCTCGGTATCTAACTCTACTAGACCAACTATCTTGGTTTGTGGTCGAGTTCCTAATTGGGGTGCGACCGGTGGATTTAATGAAGTTGAGGCTTCATGATCATTATTTCCTATCATAACACCCTTGTTCATCCCATTTGGATCTAACCTATTATTGTTAGAGTGATTTGGGAGAGGATCGTTAAAAATCTTGAGGGGTGCATTTTGAGGGGAAACTGCTCCCATATAAGTGTTTGGCGTGGGTAATGCAAAATTTGCTAAAAACATATCTATAAAGAGTTGTCTTTGGTCTTCTAGAAAATGTTGCATGAATTTATTGTAGTCATGGCAAGTCCTAGTATCATGGCCTTGAATCTTGTGGAAACCACAATACAAGTTGGGATTATAGTTTCGAGGTTGTTGGTTTGAAACCTGTTGTGGTCCAAAACTCTGATTAGGTTGTTGGTTGTTAGAGTTAAAATTTTGAGGTTGTTGCCTTTGGTTTTGATTCTGATATCCAGTTGGGTTTCGGATTGACCTTGTGTCTGGATTTTCCATTTGTTGTTGTTGTTGTTGTTGATGGATGATTAAAATCCACCGTGTTGATTATTGGAGTAAAGTTATTATTTCATTGATTGTTAATGGGTGGTGAAATGTTCACACATTTTCCCTTTTAACCTTAGTCTGTGACTCCATCTGTTGTAACCCCATGGGTTTTTGTTAAGGATCTTGGGTCCTTGATTGGTATTCCCGACATTAGGATAAGTCATAGTGTTTTGATTGGGAGCGATTAATTTCCCATTTGTTCCATATGTCTTACGACCACTGTCTATTGCCGCTTGATCGATTCAGAGGGCACTCTCGAGTACTTCATCATAAGTCCTTAGTGGGAACTTCTGGACTTCTTCCTTTATCTCTCTATTGAGAGAATGAAGGAATAAGTCACATAGTTCCATCTGATCCATGTTTGGAGCACTTGCTGATGAGTAGAGGACTATACGCCATCTTTGAATAAAATGGGCAAGAAGATTCATTGTGTTCTTGTTTAATATGTAAGAATTCCCTGATCCCTATTCTTAACAATTTGTTCATATCAAAATATTTGATAAATTCTAACACAAGTTGTTTGAATGAGTGTATCGAGGCTTCAAGTATTCTATAATACCAATCAAGGGCAATACCCTCTAAGGTTTTAGGGAATATCTTAGCAACAACCGCATCCCAAGGGAGAAATTCTCAAATGGCCATGGCATAGGCCTTGATATGTGCATTTGGATCTCCCTCCCCTTTGTATTTAGGAAAATCAAGAAGAGGTCTTGGAAGCATGATGCTTTGTATGGTGAAATCTAGAGGTTCTTTCAAATATTCTTGAGTAAGTCCCTACCGCATAGGTTTCACCATCGATGGTGCCTCTGCTGAGGGGGTGGAGGTGGAATGGGTTGTTGATATGGCATAACATATGTATTTACAGGGACATAAGGAAATCCCCATGTGGTTGAGTGAACATCCCAGAGAGGAGAACATGTCTCCCTGTGGTGATTTTGAATAAATGTTTAAGTAGGGAGGAGCATTGCTCTGATATGGGTTGTTTGGTACTAAACCGGAGGTATCATACTTTCAATTGGAGCAGCATTTGAAAATGTGGTTCTAGTTGGTGTTTGTTGTGGGTAGTTATACGAATGTTGAGGAGGCATGCCTAACGTGCCTATTCCTATGAGGAGGTCAACTTGATGGGATGATGCGAGAGGGTTGGAAGTTCCTGCTTGCCCAAAATGTGAATTTGATTTGCTTGAGAAAGTTCTAGTCCTCTAACCTTCTCAACCAAAGTTGAGATGACCTCAATTGGTGATGGCATAGTGTTTTGCCTTAATGGTGTTGTTATATACCTTGAGGTTAGAGAGGTGTATGGTACCTTGTATGAATTGATCATTACTCTTCCCAAGCTTCACCAAGAGTATTTTCCATAGGTTGAGGAATGGGGGTGTTTTCTTGAGCATGGTATCGGTATCGGGTTGTGTTTGCAAACTTCCTATAGGTGGGTACATGTTTTGGAAGTATTGTTCACTTCTAGCGTAGTGCTAAGTACTCCTCATCCAACAATGGGAGTGGATCTGATTGCCTACTGATTTATGGTCTGAATAAAACCCGAGGAGATGAAATGGATTCTCCAGTAAACGTCATATTGTTAGAGCCTGAGGGCTCTAGTTGTTGTGTTTGTGTGAGCTGATCCACTCCTCAATTCGGAATGAAGAACTAGAGCTAGTTCTTTGAGGAGGAGTTTGTGATGACAAGTAGTTGCTTGAATAGTTGTCAGCCCATGCAGAAAGCGAGGGTGATGGTTGTCTATTTGTTTGACCATAATATGCTTCGAGACCTGAGAGAGGTCTTGCCATATGCATCGTATCCCGACATATTCGGGGGTATATAAATACCCACAGAATAATGGGAAAGAGTGAAGATGGATGAAAGAAATGAAAATAAAAAAAAAGAGCAATTGTTTTTGTGTTCACGTCGGGTTCACCAATTTTGTATGACAGAAAAGTGACATGCGAGGATGATAATCGACAAGTGACCTTCCCATACCCGACCTCCCGAGGTCATGCCAAGACAGCCGGTGGTTTGAAATGCGGGTGACTTAGATGAAGTCACAGCCAGATTATGGTCAATTTTCTATGATAGAAAAGCTACAAGTGAGGATGAGAATCGAAAGAAACTTTCCTAAAGCTAACTATGGGAGGATCAATGACTAAGATCTGGTAGTGTGATCTCCTGGTAGCTAGAATGACAAAGGGGAGATTTAGAGGCTATGAATGGGTAGCGTAAATTCCCTATGGTTTATCCTCCTAACTAGGATCTAAGTGTTAATCTAGTTTTGAAGTCTCCGAATTAACTTAAACTAAAATAATAATTTATACTACTTACTGAAAGGGAAACTAATCTAAACAAAATACACGATTGAAACATTATAATTACAAACAACAATTAAAATACTTTTATACTAAAACTAAACAAGTGAGATAACCCGGTGTGGTTATTCACCTATGCAAATGTGTGAATCTAGATGAAAGACAACTAATTAACTTAATTGAAAACCTTCAATCTTACCTCAGAAGTGAGGAAAAATCATAGCTTCTCAGAAACTATCATTCCCCACAGCTTCCCTGAAATATTGAAAGTGAGCTTTAACTAAAATAAAATGATTCACTACTCTATTTGATATGTTTACAATTATAACTTTGACGATTTAAACCTGGAGTTTACAGCAGAGGTAAATCCAGTCATGTTGTAGCTTGTCCCCTCAGTGTGATCTCTTCATTCTTGTGTGTTCACGTGAATCCAGAAAGAGTAGGAGTATAGCGGCATCAGTGAGAGAAGGCACTGGGACAATGGTAATTTGAAGGTAAAATGGCATGAAGCACAAGTAGGAGAAGGATGGCGCAAGTGAACTGAGCTTGGCCTATGCGATTCCTAGTAGGGTCATTGCAGAAGTGATGAAACAAAATGATAAATAATAGGTACTCAAACAATGAGCAATAACAAGCTTTGGAGAAACACAACGAAGTACAAGTAGGAGAGGGATGGCACAAGTGAACTGAGCTTGGCCTATGTGATTCCTAGCAAGATCATTGTAGGTATACAACGAGGCGTAACTAAATGTTCAGGGTTCTAATACATGCTAGTGGGATTCTTCTATGCAGCAGGTAGTAATGAAATGATTCATAAACAAACTTGAAGAGATAAGAAAAGAAATCTTCTGATCAAAAGCTTCTCCCTAGATCCTAAACTTTTGTCTCTCTATATCTATTCCCCATATCTCTCTCTCTATTACTTAAGTGCAAGCATGCTTATTTATAGCATTTGCAATCATCAGAAGACAAGTTTGAATTGAACTCCTCTATTATAAACAAAGAGAAATTACTATTGAACACCTTGCGAAAGAGATCTAAATCATCATTGGGGTTTATAACCTCTTTCCAACAATACAATACCTACAATTTTGGGTATGTACAATTTCCCTTCCACAAATATGGTTGTTCCAAATCAATCTAAGGCTCTCACCTCATAGGTTGATCCAGATTCCTTGACCCCTAATGACAATGGTGCTTCAATGTTAGTTTCTCCCTTTGCTACATGGGAGATGAAGACCCTTTCAACCGGTTATAGGGAGTATGATCTCCAACATGCCCTTCTAGTTTCAAACCTTCCTCTTATTAGTGCAAATTCACAGCACCCCCAAATGACCTATGGATCTACTTTTCTAAGGCAATGTCATTTGGTGTGAATGCACAACATTGAGCTTTCCCAAAGCGTGGGACCTTTGCAAATGGGGAAAGCTCTCCAGAGAAGGCTGGTTCCTCTTCCTAAACTACCTACCATAAGCTATTCCAGTGTAGACAAGCTAATCTAATCCTAATCTAACTATGCCAAGGAGACAGAGAGAGAGAAAAGAGGGAAAATCAGAGCCTACACTAAAATGGTGATACACCAGAGAAGGAAAATGTTGAACATCTATCAAAATTGCCATGGTACAAGGAGAGGCGAGCAATGGAAAGGATGGAAAAATGCATCATAGACCCAAAGATGGATTTCACAAAAAAATGTTCTAAAACTCCATGAACACAGCTCCAAACCCTACAATGGACATTCAAACATGCACAAATACCTGCAATGAAGAGAGGAAAGAAGAAAACAAGCAAAAACGAGCAAGGATGGACAAATGCATCACAAAACATGTTTTTATTACTCCAGAAGTTTGCACAGAACATCATTTCACTGGTAAGAGGTAAAAATGCCATTATAGAGCATGGGAGGAGGTTCTAACTCCATTTTCGACCCTAGGTAAGAAAAGAAGGGAGAGACAGAGAAGAATGGTGAACAAATTTTTACAAATGAGCCAAAAATGGGTTTTAACCATCGAACAAAATGAAGAAAGGTGAAAAAATGCGAGAAATTTTGATTTGAAACTCCAACCATCAACAAACCCCTTCAATCTCACCTACAAAGTAATGGACTTCATGGAAAAACCCATACGCCAAAGTACATTGCTCTGCAGAGCAAGAAAGAGGCCCATACTTCATTAATTTTAGTGGTTGGGGTCGTTTTCTATGTTTTTTGAATGCCAGAGATGTTTTCCCCATTTTTCTCCCGTAAATATCCATCAAAATATAAAATTTAAGACTCCATCATGTAGAGGATCTCAACATATTTCCATTGATATCAAGAATGTGAAAATCTAAGCTCGGATCGAACGTTATGCCCCTTTGAAGGTTTAGGGCAAAAATGGCAATTTTAAGGAAAAATTTGGGTTGGCGGGCAAACTTAAAAATTTTCCCTTTTGGAAAATTGTACCAAAAAAATTCATGCCTCTGCCACTCCGAACACGTGTCACTTCTCATTTCATTGATGGAAACGCGGGCTCAAACTTCACTTTTTCCTTTTGATCTTTCATTGGGAAAATTTCTTAAAATTTCCCCGCGCCCCGCTCTCCTTGTGACACGTGTCGGCTTCTGGTTCGGCGCGGAGGTGCAGCCCAACATTTTCCTTTTGCTTTTTTGACCACTTTGGAAAATTTCACCAAGTCCTTCTACCACCCCGACTCCCACCACCGACTGGACACGTGACGCCACCTCATTGCTCGGTGGGCCTTTGCCAACATCTTTTCCTCTGCAAGCTTTCAGGCCAAAATTTTCCTTTGCGCCTCCACTAACTCTCTTGGAAAAAATTTTCCAACTTACCTCCGCTTGACCCAACCTCCTCCACCACGTGGCACCATTTCATTGGTCATGGGCTGTCTTGGGAAAATTTCCCCAAAAAACTCCACCGAGCCATAACTCGAAAATTACAAGGAGTTAGGAGGAAAATTTTACCTTTCTGAAAGGGAAGAAAAATCCTATCTAATGAAGCTATTTCTAGAAACCTTTGAGTTCTTGAAATGTGTAAAATTTTATATCGAAGCACAAGGAAGGAAAGAATGAAGGCAAGTTAGCCAAAATAAGCAGGGGGCTCATTTTGGATAACAATTTTGGTGACTCAGAGGGGTCATCTGCCTACTAGATGAATGATCAGTAGCCTTTGAAGCATCCATTGGGCATGGAGTCAAGCCTGATAAACAATTCTGATCTGAACTATGAAAATATGACCTCTAAGCCACTTGGAAACCCATTGAAAATTTGGAGCTGATCTTCACCAAAATGCCACTGAAATGAACTATGCAAGAGCAACCAAAACAACACCAAACAACTATGTACAAAACTAAAAATCATACATGCTCCAAATGGAACATGTAGAGTGTGCACAAGCACTTCTTCTACTGAAAGAAAACCTACCTACTCTACTCTAACTAGAAGCAAAGGTGAGCTAAACAAACCCCGCAAATCGGTTGTGCAAAATATTTCCTTTCTTAAAATTTGTAGCCATGCAAATGATTTGGAGCTGAGTATGGCTGCTTGATGAGTGGAAAATCAACAAGAAGTTGGTCTTCTACCCAAATCAATAAGGTGTCAGCTGAAAGCAAATCCAATACCTCTTTTAGTTGCTTTGCATTTGGATTGAAGAGGCATTGCAGTTGATCCTTGACACTTTGTAGCTCATCCTCATGCTCAGAAGAAAGCATGACTAGTTGTGACTTCTCCTTTGGCTCCAATGAAGCCAAATACCTGATTGGGCAAGGTCTGATCCATTTGATATGCCCATTTCTCTAATTTTCAACTCCAAAAATGGAGTCTTCTTGCAGACCTTCTTGAATGGATGGTGTGGAAGCAATGGTAGAACTTTTCTACCCTTTCTCTTCCTCCAATGAAGAACATGGAAGATTTAAATCTTCCAATCTTGATTCCAAAGAGCTGTTATAAGATGTAGGTTACTGCAAATGAAAGTTATCCTCCATGACAATAGGCTCAAGTGTTTGGAATGTGGATGATGAAGGAGAAAATGGTGTGATTTCAACTGGTTCTTCTCCATCAAAACAGTCCTCCAAATCTGACAGATAAACTACCTCATTGTTGTCCTGCTGCAAATGCTCAACCTCCTCCATGGTGTTCTTTTGATTTGCAACTTGATCACCATGTTTATCTTCATTCTCAAAGGTGAAGTTTGAAATATCAAACTCCTCTTCAACATTGGAGCTTGAAGAGAATGAAGTAGAAGGAAGAACTGAAGGTTCTTCTATAGCCTGTTTTGTGCTCAAAGCTTTTGGATCTGCACTTTTCTCCTCCACAACTGGAATGTGCTCCTCTTCTTTTGGATTTGGAGTAGCTTCTCCTTCCTCTACTTGCTTGAAGACAATCTTGCTCTTGATTGAACTCTTCCTCTAGCATGAATTTTGTCAAATCAAACTCTTCAATCTGCTGCTCTAGAGGACAAGTTGGGGCTGCAAGATCTCTTTTAGAGATTTCTTCTTCCATGGCTGATTTTGCAACTTGAATTGGATCAACATTTTCTTGAAGTAGAGTGCCAACATGGACACTACATTATGAGAAAACTTATTGCTTCTTTTTTTCTGCTGCAATAAAATCAACCTTGGCAACCACTTGTTCTTCAAATTTAATCTCCTTTGAAGGCTTAACCAATAAAGGAATTTTCTCAATCCCATATCTAAGAGACAAGCTTACTAAGCTCTTAATCATTCCTTCTTTGCTTGGTTCTTCCTCTTGCTGTCCTTCATGACCGATTTTTGTAATTTCTTCTTCCCCACATGGAATTGGGAAGGTAAGAGGAGAAATCGGTTGGAGTTCAACCAATTTTGCATTTTGAAAATTTTTGGTGGAGGAGGAGGTAGAAATTATTGTTTGTTTGGAGGGAATGGCTACTTGGAAGGGAAAATGACAAAATTGAGATGAGGGTGGAAGACTAGGGGATGGAGAAATGAAATCAACACATGGGGCAACATGGGATGGATTTGAAATTTTGCATTCAAAATGAGATGGTGCTATTTTGAGGAATGGAAGGAGAAATACTAGATGATGGTGGAGAACTTACCCATTGACAAGGTTGCTCAACACCAAATTTATAGGCCTCTATCTCCACCGTCCATTGTGTAAGTTGGGGCAACATCTCCACCATGAAGTCTAGTTTCTCCTTAGGGATTAAGTGTCTTAGAAAAGGGCCTCCACATGGACATGGTGGTTTGAAACTAATCTGAAATGCATTCATATGTGCTTGAGCCCTTGATTGCACCATGCTAATCTCCATTTTTAGATCTTCTCCACAAAATCTATATTTTCTTCTTGATTGCCCTCATCATATGCATACTCTTCTCTTGAAAGCTCCATATCCAAACTGATTTTGGCTGCTGCTCATATGGGTATGTATGCTGATTTTGAATTTGTTCAAAATGCTAATTTGAAGGATTTGAAAACAAGTTGGAGGTGGGAAACATTGCTGCTATTGTAAATGTGAATTCCATGATGGAAATGAAGTCATGATTACACAACTTCATGGAATGAAAGAAGATGGAAGAGATGGAAAAAGAATGTATGGAAAATGAATGGAAAGCAGTTCTACAACTCGAGAGAATGAGGTTTTTAATGGAGTCACCAGATGTGCTTTTGAATATGCCTCCAAAGTGTGAATCCTTAATAGGAAAACACCAACCTATCAAAAATAAAGTGGAAGACCTCTAAGGTCCCACCGGGCATGCCAAAAATGTTAGTGCAAATTCACAGCACCCCCAAAATGACATATGGATCTACTTTTCTAAGGCAATTGCATTTGGTGTGAATGCACAACATTGAGCTTTCCCAAAGTGTGGAACCTTTGCAAATGGGGAAAGCTCTCCAGAGAAGGTTGGTTCCTCTTCCTAAACTACCTACCAAAAGCTATTCCAGTGTAAGAAAGCTAATCTAATCCTAATCTAACTATGCCAAGGAGACATAGAGAGAGAGAAAAGAGGGAAAAACAGAGCCTACACTAAAATGGTGATACACCATAGAAGGAAAATGCTTAACATCTATCAAAACTGCCATGGAACAAGGAGAGGTGAGCAATGGAAAGGATGGACAAATGCATCATAGACCTAAAGATGGATTTCACACAAAAATGTTCCAAAAATCCATGAACACAGCTCCAAAACCTGTAATGAACATTCAAACATGCAAAAATACCTGCAATGAAGAGAGGCAAGAAGAAAACAAGCAAAAATGAGCAAGGATGGACAAATGCATCACAAAACACATTTTTATTGCTCCAAAAGTTTGCACTGAGAACATCATTTCACCGGTAAGAGGAAAAATTCCATTACAGAGCATAGGAGGAGGTTTTAACTCCATTTTAGACCCTAGGGAAGAAAAGAAGGGAGAGCAAGAAGAATGGTGAATTTTTTTACAAATGAGCCAAAACTAGCTTTTAACCATCGAACAAAATGAAGAAAGGTGAAACAATGTGGGAAAATTTGATTTGAAACTCCAACCATCGACAAATCCCTTCAATATCACCTACAAAGTGATGGGATTCATGGAAAAACCCATATGCCAAAGTACATTGCTCTGCAGAGCAAGAAAGAGGCCCATACTTCATTAATTTTGGTGGTTGGGGTCGTTTTACTGTTTTTTACGTG
Organism: Taxus wallichiana var. yunnanensis; assembly: GCA_018340775.1. Lineage (NCBI taxonomy): Eukaryota > Viridiplantae > Streptophyta > Pinopsida > Cupressales > Taxaceae > Taxus > Taxus wallichiana. The sequence goes on from CM031238.1 coordinate 846,725,617, forward strand.
TCATATACGTTTTCCCATTTTCTCCTACAAATCTCCATCAAAATATAATATTTAAGACTCCATTGTGTAGAGGATCTCAACATATTTCCATTGATATAAATAATACAAAAATTTGAGCTCGGGATCAAACATTATGCCCCTCTTAAGGTTTAGGGCAAAAATGGAAATTTTAGGGCAAAATTGGGTTAGGTGGGTGGGCATGAAAATTTTCCTTTTTTTTCAATTTGGAAAATTTTTCCAAAAAAATCCATATCTCCGCCACTCTAGGACACATGTGGCTTCCCAATTCACTGATGGAAATGCGGGCTCAAACTTCACTTTTTCCTTTTGATTTTACATTGGGAAAATTTCCCAAAATTTCCTCACGCCCGCTCTCCCGGTGACACGTGTCACCTTTGATTGGTTCGGTGTAGAGGTGCGGCCCAACATTTTCCTTTTGATTTTTGACCACTTTGGCAAATTTCACCAAATCCTTCCGCCGCCTTGACTCCCACCACCGACTGGACATGTGGCGCCACCTCATTGCTCGGCGGGCCTTAGCCAACACATTTTCCTCCACGGGCTTTTGAGGGCAAAATTTTCCTTTGCGCCTCCGCCAACTCTCTTGGAAAATTTTTTTCCAACTTACCTCCACCGGCCCAACCTCCTCTACCATGTGGCACCATTTCATTGGTTGCAGGCCTGTCTAGGGAAAATTTCCCCAAAAACTCCGCCGAGCCATAACTTGAAAAATTACAACGAGTTAGGAGGAAAATTTTATCTTTCTCGGAAAGAGGAAGAAAATTCTATATGATGAAGTTATTTCCAAAACCTTTGAGTTCTTGAAATGTGTAAAATTTGATATTGAAGCACAAGGAAGGAAAGAATGAAGGCAAGTTAGCCAAAATAAGTAGGGGCTCATTTTGGATAACAATTTTGGTGACTCAGAGGGGTCATCTTCCTGCTAGATGAATGATCAGTGGCCTTTGAAGCATCCATTGGGCATGGAGTCAAGCCTGATAACCAATTCTGATCTAAACTATGAAAATCGACCTCTAAGCCACTTGAAACCCATTGAAAATTTGGAGCTGATCTTCACCAAAATGCCACTTTGAAATGAACTGTGCAAGAGCAACCAAAACAACACCAAACAACTATGTACAAAACTAAAAATCATACATGCTCCAAATGGAACATGTAAAGTGTGTATAAGCACTTCTTCTACTAGAGAAAACCTACCTACTCTACTCTAATTGGAAGAAAAGGTGAGAAAAACAAACCCTACAATCAAGGTTGTGTAAAATAGCTTCCTTTCTTCAAAATGCGCAGCCATGCAAATGATTTGGAGCTGAGTATGGCCGCTTGGATGAGTGGAAAATCAAAAGAAATTGGTCTTCTACCCAAATCAGTAAAGTGTCAAATTGAAAGAAAATCTAATACCTCTTTTAGTTTCTCTGCATTTGGATTGAAAAAGCATTGCAGTTGATCCTTGACACTTTCTAGCTTATCCTCATGCTCAGAAACAAGCATGATTGGTTGTGACTTCTCCTTTGGCTCCAATGAAGCCAAATACCTGATTGGGCAAGGTCTGATCCATTTGATATGCCCATTTCTTTGATTTTCAACTCCAAAATGGAGTTTTCTTGTAGACCTTCTTGAATGGATGTGTGGAAGAAATGGTAGAACTTTTCTGCCTTTTCTCTTCCTCCAATGAAGAACATGGAAGATTTAAATCTTCTAATCTTGATTCCAAAGAGCTGCTATAAAGATGTAGGCTATTAAAATGAAATTTCTCCTCCATAATAACAAGCTCAAGTGTTTTGAATGTGGATGATGAAGGAGAAAATGGTGTGATTTCAACTGGTTCCTCTTAATCAAAACAGTCCTCCAAATCGATAGATAAACTACTCATTGCTATCCTGCTGCAAATGCTCAACCTCCCCCATGGTGTTCTTTTGATTTTCAACTTGATCACCATGTTTATCTTCATTCTCAAAGGTGAAGTTTGAAATATCAAACTCCTCTTCAACGTTGGAGCTTAAAGAGAATGAAGTAGAAGGAAGAACTGAAGGTTCTTCTATAGCCTGTTTTGTGCTCAAGGCTTTTGGATCTGCACTTTTCTCCTCCACAGCTGGAATTTGCTCCTCTTCTTTTGGATTTGGAGCAGCTTCTCCTTCCTCTATTGCTTGAAGAAAATCTTTCTCTTGATTGAACTCTTCCTCTAACATGAAGTTTGTCAAATAAAACTCTTCAATCACTTACTTTAGAGGACAAGTTGGGGCTGCAAGATCTCTTTTAGAGATTTATTCTTCCATGGCTGATTTTGTAACTTGAATTGGATTAGCATTTTCTTCAAGTAGAGTGCCAACATGGACACTACATTCTGAGAAAACTTATTGCTGATCTGCTTCTTCTTTTTGCTCTTCTTCGCTGCAAAAAAAATCAAGCTTGGCCACCACTTGTTCTTCAATTTTAATCTCCTCTGAAGGCTTAACTAGCAAATGAATTTTCTCAATCCCATATCTAAGAGCCAAGCTTACTAAGCTCTTAATCATTCCTTCTTTGCTTGGTTCTTCCTCTTGCTGTCCTTCATGACTGATTTTTGCAATTTCTTCTTCCCCACATGGAATTGGGAAGGCAAGAGGAGAAATAGGTTGGAGTTCAACCAATTTTGCATTTTTTGTGGTGGTGGAGGTAGAAATTCTTGTTTGTTTGGAGGGAATGGCTGCTTAGAAGGGAAAAGGAGAGAAGAATTGAGATGAGGTGGAATACTAGGGGATGGAGAAATGGAATCAACACTTGGGGCAGCATGGGATGGATTTGGAATTTGGCATTCAAAATGAGATGGTGTTTCTTGAGGAATGGAAGGAGAAAAACCAGATGATGGTGTAGAACTTACCCATTGACAAGGTTTCTCAGCACCAAATTTATAGGCCTCTATCTCCACTTTCCATTGTGTAAGTTGGGGCAACATATCCACCATGAAGTCCAACTTCTCTTGAGGGCTTAAGTGTCTTAGAAAAGGGCCTCCGCATGGACAGAGTGCTCTGAAACCAATCTGAAATGCCTTCATTTGTGATTGAGCCCTTGATTGCACCATGCCAATCTCCATTTTTTGGATCTTCTCCATAAAATCTATATTGTCTTCTTGACTGCCCTCATCATATGCATACTCTTGCTCTTGGAAATCTCCATAGCAAACTAATTTTGGCACTTTTGCTCATATGTGTATGTATGCTGATTTTGAATTTTTCAAAATGCTAATTTGAAGGATTTGAAAAACATGTTAGAGGTGGGAAACATTGCTGTTGTTGTAAATGTGAATTCCATGATGGAAATGAAGTCATGATTGCACAACTTCATGGAATGAAAGAAGATGGAAGAGATGGAAAATGAATGGAAAAGCAGTGTCTGTAACTCATAGAATGAGTTTTTACCCAGATGGAGTCACCAGATGTGCTTTTGAATATGCCTCCAAAGGCTGAATCCTTAATAGGAACACACCAACCTATCAAAAATAAATTGGAAGACCTCTAAGGTCCCACCGGGTGTGCCAAAAATGTTAGTGCAAATTCACAACACCCCCAAAATGACCTATGGATCTACTTTTCTAAGGCAATGTCATTTGGTGTGAATGCACAACATTGAGCTTTCCCAAAGTGTGGGACCTTTGCAAATGGGGAAAGCTCTCCAGAGAAGGCTGGTTCCTCTTCCTAAACTACATGCCACAAGCTATTCTAGTGCATGCAAGCTAATCTAATCCTAATATAACTATTCCAAGGAGACAGAGAGAGTAAAAAAGAGGGAAAAGCAGAGCCTACACTAAAATGGTGATACAAGAGAGAAGGAAAATGCTGAACATCTATCAAAACGCCATGGAACAAGGAGAGGTGAGCAGCGGAAAAAAGGATGGAAAAATGCATCATAGACCCAAAGATGGATTTCACACAAAAATGTTCCAAAACTCCATGAACACAACTCTAAAACCTACAATGGACATTCAAACATGCAAAAATACGAATAAAGAGAGGCAAGAAGAAAACAAGCAAAAATGAGCAAGGATGGAAAAATGCATCACAAAACATGTTTTTATTGCCCTAGAAGTTTGCACAAAACATCATTTCACTGGTAAGAGGAAAAAAATGCCATTATAGAGCATGGGGGGAGGTTCTAACTCCATTTTCAACCCTAAGGAAGAAAAGAAGGGAGAGGCAAAGAAGAATGGTGAACAAATTTTTACAAATGAGCCAAAACTGGGTTTTAACCATCGAAACAAAATGAAAAAAAAAGGTGAAAAAATTATGGAAAATTTGATTTGAGACTCCAACCATTGACAAATACCTTCAATCTCACCTACAAAGTAATGGAATTCATGGCCAAACCCATATGCCAAAGTACATTGCTCAGAGCAAGAAAGAGGCCCATACTTCATTAATTTTGGTGGTTGGGGTTGTTTTCCATGTTTTTACATGCCGAGACGTTTTCCCCTTTTTCTCCCGCAAATCTCCATCAAAATATAAAATTTAAGACTCCATCATGTAGGATCTCAACATATTTCCATTGATATCAAGAACACGAAAATTTGAGCTCGGGATCGAACGATATGCTCCTCTCGAAGGTTTAGGGCAAAAATGGCAATTTTAGGGCAAAATTTAGGTTGGCAGTGAAACTTGAAAATTTTCCCTTTTGGAAAATTGTCCCAAAAAAATCCGCGCCTCCACCACTCCGGGACATGTGTCACTTCCCAATTCGTTGATGGAAACACGGCTCAAACTTCACTTTTTCCTTTTGATTTTTCATTGGGAAAATTTCCCAAAATTTCCCCGCGCCCCGCTCTCCTGGTGACACGTGTTGGCTTACGGTTCGGCGCAGAGTGCCGCCCAACATTTTCCTTTTACGTTTTTGACCACTTTGGAAAATTTTTCCAATCCTTCCACCACCCCAACTCCTACCATCGACTGGACACGTGGCGCCACCTCATTGCTCGGCGGGCCTTAGCCAACATGTTTTCCTCCGTGGGCTTTCGGGCCAAAATTTTCCTTTACGACTTCGCCAAATCTCTTGGAAAATTTTTCCAACTTACCTTCGTCGACCCAACCTCCTCTCGCCACATGGCACATTTCATTAGGTGGGCTGTCTTGGGAAAATTTCCCAAAAAAACTCCGTCAAGCCATAACTAAAAAATTACTAGGAGTTAGGAGGAAATTTTACCTTTCTGGAAAGGGGAAGAAAAATCCTATTTGATGAAGCTATTTCCAGAAACCTTTCAGTGCCTAAAATGTGTAAAATTTTATATTGAAGCACAATGAAGGAAAGAATGAAGGAAAGTTAGCCAAAATAAGCAGGGGGCTCATTTTGGATAACACCTCTATCACCCAAATCACGGGGTAGGCCCTATCACAAATATAAACGTCCTAGAGAAATTTGCCCTTTGTCAATTTAACTCCTAGTGGTTTCTTTAGCCGATGAAAATTTTTATGTAACTCTATGATACCACCTCCCATGGATAAGATGACATCATGCTTTGCCGAGGCTCCTAAAAATTCAATTCTAGACAAAATGATGTATGTCATGGGCTACCAAGGGTATGGGCTGTGGTAGACATGAACAAGGAGTGCGTGAACCTATTTCAAAACCCCACAAAATGTGCAAATATGGTATCAGTATTCGACCATATGGGTATATTTATCTAGATTGCTATGCCACTTCTTCTAAATGCAAAGATAGTGAGCTAGGTTACAAAAGCAAAATAGATTCTGGTGTAGTCTTTACGAAGACCTTTCCTCCACCAATCTATTTTCTGATACGAATATATTGACCATATCCCTTGCCTTACCTATCCCCATTCCTAAATTAAACCTCATTTATCCTTCCTTGGTGAATTGGGACCAACAACAACATGTACCGATTGACTTATTTGCCAATGATGAGGCTATTTGTGAGTTTATGGGTATCCGAGATGACATCCCAACATGTGATCATAAAAGGATTCTTCATTAACCTTGACACATGTACATATTTTGGGGAGGAGGTTGAGTTATGTGGTCATCAAAATAAAGTAAAAATCAAGGGAAAAAGTTCCACAAAGAAGCCTTGCAAAAGAACAAGTCCAAGTCTTACAGTGAAAAATTTTTGAGGCATTGGTAGACAAACAAAAGGAAAAATTAAAGGACAAAGAAATTGACTTATCCAAGGGTGAAAATATCATCGAGACACCCTTGGAGGTAGATCTCAATCTCCCCTCTGATCCTACGTGCATGGAAGAAGAATCTAAGATTCTTGTGGAGGATACTATTGAGGTCAACATCGGAACAAAAGAATTACCTAGGATGGTTAAGTTGGGAGCTTTTCTCTCGGATAAATAACAAAAGACATTTGTCTTACTTTTTCATGAATTCTAAAACTTCTTTGTTTGGTCCTACATGGACATGCCAAGAATTTATCGACATTATTAGTGCATAATATTGATGTGCACCCGGATCTGCAAAGCCTATTAAGAAAAAGCTAAGGAAAATGCATCCTTGTGTTACCTTGTTGGTTAAAGAAGAGCCGGAAATACTATTGGCGATTGATAAGGCCAGAATATGTCTCAATAATGTACAATAAATTATCTTATTTGACTCTCCTTTTTATCAAGTTTGATTACATTTTGTGACTTTTGTTTGATCTAATATAAGTTAGGATGTAATAGTCCATCTTTTGTTGATTGTAGTTCTAACGTTTAAAAACTATGAAATTTCTAACTAAGTGCTTTGGAAACTCAGTTTTGTAATAAAACAGGTCACAATCAGGTGGAAGAAAAAATATGAAGTGGATTGCATGTTTTTGGAAGCATTGGAATCAATACGGTTTAGTTCCGGAACTGCCAGACTTAGTTCCGAACTCCACCATGCAGTTATGAGTTCTATCACTTAGTTCGGAACTTTCGGACTTAGTTTTGGAACTCTAGTACTTAGTTCCAGAATTATCAAATTCATTTTAGAACTCCTGCAGATAGCTCTAGAAATCTCTTAGTTAGACTTGGAATGATTTCCTTTAGTTGTTAAACTCTTCTAAAGTTTTTAAACTGATAAGAATCTATTCCAAATAGCCGGTGATTTATCAAATCAATTATTCTATCAATTAGGAGTAGATTAGAAGAATTCTGACTCTCTATACTCACAGATCCGGGATAATTATCACACAACCGTATGCGTCCAACCATGTTCCAATTCAACATCTATTCTCGGGATTGATTTAGTTCCATCGTATCAGTGGAACAATTACAGCCATAAATGCACCCTTGGAAGAAGTATATACGATAGATTTAAAAAAAAGAAAAAACATATATATATCGATACATAGAGGATTAGAAAGAGGGATAAAAAGAACAATATGTCTTTTGTAATGCAAAACATTTTATCAATAAAATATCCATTTCCGTTTTGAGAGAAAATTAAGTTTTCCAATCCTATTTCAAGGCGGAACAAGGGCCCACTCCTCCAAGAACCAGGATCCTCATTTTTGTTGGTATTTATATTTTTAAAGCAAATAGTGTAGATCTGATTAAATTTGTAAATGCTTTCAATTCTTTAAGTTGAAATATGTTGTAAACTTGTCCCTGCAGCTATTCTAGATTAAGTTCTTATTTCTTTGCAATCATTTTCCAAGAATTCTCAAATTTTTGTTTATTTCTGTAATGTGTGTTTATTTTCAGCAATCTATTTCATTCTATAAATGTGTGTTTATTTCTAGCAATTCATTTCTGCAAAGAGTGTTTCTTTCCAACAAGTTTTCCTAGTGTGATTTCAATAAAGGTTTTGGCCAAGAAGTCCTTAAGACATTGCAAAACACCCCTCATAAAACAAAATAAACAAAAAGAAACCTATAGTCAATTACTAGATCACTAAGATTATTCTTGTTGCATATAGCTTCAAACACACCCCTAGTTTGAATATGACATCAACAGAAAGTTGATTAAATGAAGGGAATAATGACACCCATCAGCGAAGTAGGATTCATTTGGCTTATTGACTACTCAAAGTGGATTTCAAATGTTGTACCTATATAGAAAATTCCCACAGTATCAAAATTTGTATAGATTTTAGAGACATAAACAAAGCTTGTCCTAAGGATGACTTTCCTCTCCCCAATATCAACATGATTGTCGATTCCATGACTGGTTATGAAATGCTATCACTCATGGATGGTTTTTTCAGGTTATAATAAGATTAAGATTACAGAGGAGGATCAACATAAGATAACTTTCAAAACCCCTTAGGGGAAATTCTGTTACCAAGTCATGCCCTTTGGCCTCAAGAATGTAGGCATAACTTATCAGTGGGCTATGACTGTCATCTTTCATGATATGATCAATGACATAATGGAAGATTATGTAGATGACATCCTAGGAAAGTCCAGAATGAGAGAAGATCATCCAGATATTCTAAAACACATCTTTCAAATCTAACAACTACAAGGTTCACCTCAATCCAAAGAAATGTGTCTTTAGTGTGTTATCAGGGAAATTACTAGGTTTTATTGTATCACGAGGGGAATTGAAGTAGACCCAGCTAAGGTCTCGAATATCATGGAGATTCCTCCTCCTATAAACATCAAACAATTGTGCAACTTGTAGGGGAAAATTCAAGCAATCAGGAGATTCTTTCCACAACTCACGATAAATGCCATTTGTTTACACATCTTCTCAAGAAAGATGTCAACTTTCTATGGGGTCTAGAACAACAACAAGCATTTACATTTCTTAAAAATATATTTCAAAACCCCCTATTTTAATGCCGCATACTATAGGAAAATCACCACTATTGTATATTTCTGCTACACAATTTGTAATTGGAGCACTCTTAGACCAATATGACAAGGAGCAGAAGGAAAAAGTTGTATATTATCAAATTCGGACATCGATTACTTATGAGATCAGTTATCCATAGATCAAAAAGGCTTTCTTGGCCATAATTTTTGCCTTTCAAAAATTGCATCATTATTTGCTAAACAAAAAATTCAAGCTAATATCAAAGGTGGACCCACTTTGAAATATTTGTTATCAAAGCCAACAATTACAAGAAAGATGGCCAATTGGATCATCTTACTCAATGAATTTGATATCAAGTATGTTCACCAAACATCAATCAAGTGGCATGTACCGACATATAAATTAGTGAAGCCCATTTACCAGGTACATAAACATTGAGTCTGGAACTTCCAGAAGCTTCACTCATGTATATCGAGGAATCCATAACATGGAAAATGTATTTTTATGGATCCTTCACATTCCATGGTTCAGGAGTAGGAGTTGTGCTTATAACTCCTTCAGGGGACTTGATCCCACAAGATTTCAAAATAGGATTCCCATGCACAAACAACATAGCGAAATATGAAGCTCTCATTGTAGGGATGAAAATAGCTATATGTTGGGACATTAGACAACTCAATGTGACTGGAGATTCTATGTTGATTATCAAACAAGTTACAGATGAGTATAAAGTTAAGGATGAAAAACTCATTCCTTATAAAAAATGGTTAATACATTAAAAGAGTTTTTGTGCAGATTACCTTTGGACAAATTCCTAGAGGGAAAATCGAGTGGCAGATTCCATATATATGATGGGTTATTTATTACACATCCCACCTAGACAGAATGATATACCCTTCTTTTTGGATCACTTATTGACACCAACGTATGACATGCCTGAGTCTTGTCTAATATGTGAAGTTGTTGGTCCCCATTCACCATGGTACCTTGATATTTTCAATTACCTTCATGATGGAACCTTCCCTCTAGACATTTCCCATTCTGATAAAAGAAACCTTATCTAGCGTATAGCCCGCTACACCTTACTTGGGGGACTCTCTATCGTAGAGGGTATGATAGGAATATGTTGCGCTATCTTAATACTAACGAATCCATATTAGTAATTAAGGAGGTTCACAAAGGTATCTGTGGGGCCCATACAAATGGGATAGTCCTGCCAAGAAGATACTAAGAGTAGGATATTATTGGCCTACCATGGAAAATGATTTTTGCAAGTATGTAAAGAAGTGTTTTCTGTGTCAGAAATATGACAATTTGATTCATGTGCCAACACAATCCTTGTAGCCTATTACAACACCATGAATTTTTTCAAAGTTGGGACTTGATCTCATTAGAAAGCTTACCTCAATCTCAAGTAATCAACCCCTTATTACCATGGAGGTGTTATGTACATGATTTCAAATCAGTCTCAAGTACTCAACCCCTTATTACCCTCAAGGTAATGGGCATGTTGAGGCAAAAATAAAACCCTTATCCATATTATGGAGAAGATGGTGAAAATAAATGGCCGTAACTGGCATCTATAGATTCACCCACCTATGGGCATACAAAGCATCCATCCACACCCTTACTGGTACAACTCCATATTACCTAGTATTTGATGTTGAATCCATTTTACCTCTTGAGATCGAGCTCCCCTCTTTGTGTATAGAATTGAGAGAGTATTTAGATAAATAGGAGGATTACATAGTGGCTTGGCTAACAGAGATGAAGCTATTAGATGAGAAGATACTTCTTCACGCCGTTGATCCCCTTAAAGTGTATCATTATTGAGTGTGTAGAATTCATAAAAAAGTATGCTTCCTCACCAATTTGAGGTAAGAGACCTTGTGATGAAGAAAACTAGTTCAACACGACTAAAGACCATGAAAAGAAAGTCAAGTTTGAGCCAAACTGGTTAGGGCCATATGTTGTGGTCGCTAAATATGGTTCAAGTGCATACAAGCTTGCTCACTCAAATGGTGATGAACTAAAGGAACCCATGAATGCCATACATCTCAAGTTATTCTATGCTTGAGTATGGGGTTCCTCAAAAATGAGAAAATCAAACAAAAAAGTAAAGAGAAATCAATACATCCAAGTGTGAAAACCACGCAATTGTGGCACTTTGGACAAGTCCTTTGGTGAAAAATAGTTTCCGGCATGATTGGAGGGTCTGTTATTCACAAGCATCTCAAAATCTAGGATTATGATGGCTTTATCCTAAGCTAGTCCTTTCCTATGTTTGAGATACTTTTGAGCCTATCCCTCTTGGCCTTGATCTGGCTGATCCAACTTTTGTGTGCAAAGAGTTTTCCTTTGTATATTCCCATCTCACGTTGGGGAAACTTTACATCTTCAATTCTTGAACATACGCATGGCATTCTTCCCTTGTACATCCCATCTAATGCTAGGGCATCCATATTTCTTCATTTCTTTGCATATAGCTTTGGAAAACTATGAGAGAAAAATCCTATACCCCCACATAATATTGGAGCTCTTTTCATTAGTAATACTTCACACTTTTGAAATGCGGATAATATTCAAAATTTGTTTTCTCTATTACTTATGTTCTTGCAAAAGGGAAGGACAGATGCCAAACAACTTGAAAGTATGGATGAAAAACACTTGGTAATGAAATATTTATTTTCTCCATTAATATTGGAAGGTGATAAGATTTCAAGATGCCTTGTGGGAGAATTTCACCAATCATTTGGTAAAATCGTACAAATAGAAATTAACCATCTTGGGTGTATATTGAGAGCACATAAAATTTCCTTCATACCTAAGTTTGATACAAATTTGTAGTGAGTGCACACTAGCCTCATGTATTGCATGTTTTATAAATATGTGTATTTGGTCTAAAATAATGTTAGGTTGAAGATTTATTATGAATATGATAAAAAGTGATATGTATAACCATCATAATTTCAGTAATGTCTTTTTAAACATACAATTTAAAGTATTATATGCATTGAAGAGATATTCTATAGGAAAAACAATTAGACTATATTAAGTAAAATATTTATAGTTAATTTATTTTATTTCATTATATTTGTAATTATGATTTTTATGCATTAGTCACTAGCTTTACTATTATACTCCATGTGATATGTAAAAACAACATGAAATTACAATTTATATCAATGATCAAATGGTCAAATGTTTAAGTAAAGAAATTGGTCTACTCATAAGAATATTTAACAATACTCAAAACATATTATTTTACTTACCACTTAACTCCTTCCATTATTTAAATACATTTGAATGGATTATGAAACCATATATTATGTCCATGTTTTTTTAGTTTAATTTTATCTTTATATACTTATACTAAAAATAGATACAAACAACTCTAAACAGAGCATCCTAAAATAAAAATATAGTCATATAAAATCTACGCATCTTGTGCATGCTTACAAATAGAAATTTTTATTTATTTATATTTATCTATTTTCCTAACAATAGAGCATCTAATCAAAACAATTGTGTGTGTTAAAGCTAAACTTAGATTTCCAAAAATATATGGGTGAAATTACATCCACATTCCAACAAATTATATTTCCCTTGGAGCATCATAAAAGAAAACAAAAAGGAATCAAGGCCAATCACCGTAGTATATCTCTTCAAGTTCACCACTATTGACTAAGTTCACCTTTAGTCCTTCAATATTATATTTCGTGCAAGTGCAAGTGCAATTGTTTAGGGGGTTAAGCATGATTTAACTATCTTGTCAAATATTTGTGTCATTTAGAAAACCTAACTATTGTTCTTCACAAATGCCAACTATCGATTTCAAATCGTTGAGTATAATATAGACTTGCAGGAAATCCTTAAACACTTAGTATTAGGTCATTTTGATTAATCTATTCAATGCCTAGGTAATCAACACTATTTAACCCAATATAAAAATAGGCCTATGTAAGATGAAGTATACATACATACAAGAACCACATTAAGCTATATGTATATTTGAATCCAAGATTCGAGATCACCTACTGGAGGTTGGCCCATATACTATGAAGGGTGTCAATAAATAAAACAAACCCTATAGTATAAGGAAAAATGAGTAAGGGATTTGAAAGGTTTTTCTCCCACCATTCATGAACTTAGCAATCAAACAATGTTTGATGTACTCATTGAGATCCTTCATGATGTTTTCAAGAGTTGACATTCAAGTATCCACCTCGAACCTAAAAATATAAAAAGTGATGTTGGCTTAATTATACAATAAATTAATCACATCATATTTGTTATTAAACATGCAAAGATATTATAGTCATTAAGAATATGAAGTGAAAAATATATTAAGGAAGAAAAATAAAGGAGGACCAAAAAGATGATGAAATCCACCATAATATAAGACAACTAAATTTATTTATTATTAAAACTGATTTTAAGAAGAAAACAAATTATATTTCATCTTTATTTTGTGTATTTTATAAAAAATATAAATAAAATATTAAATTAGAAAAACATGGACATATAATCCATTCAAATGGATTTAAATAAAGGAAGGATTTAAGTGGTAAGTAAACTAATTTTTTTAGTATTGTTAAATATTCTTTTAGGTAGGCCAATTTATTTACTCAAACATTTTTTTAGATAAAGGTAAAAAATATTTGATTTTGAAGGGATAAAAGAACCATTTACACTAAGAGAAGCCAGGTCAAAAGTGACCAAAAGAAGAGGAAGGGTTGAAACCAAAGAAGAAGCAAAGCCAAATTAATGTAAGCAACATCAAAATCTAGATCAAGGAGACTTGACCCAAAAAAGAGAGCTTGACATTAAGAACCCCATCGAAAGCCACTAAAACACGACTTTGAGTGACATGATCTAACCTCATGAAATAATGTTTCTTACGATGGACCTTAGTCCATCCACCCCTCGTTCACCATGGACTCAAACATTTCCAACAAAAAACTACCATGAGTCCTAATTTCAACCTGCCCGAGGATCACCTCAAGTCGGCCATCCACATCAACATCTAAATGTCATTTCTTCATCGAACTATCACAAATGGGTGGGGACATCACATCCAAGGTGCGATAAGGAACATATTTTGAGTTTGGTCATCAGTAACACCTACCCAGCTAACACTTGATTCAAAATTTGAATCAAAGTTTTGTACTTAAACATTTGAATCTAAATTTGATTCAAAGTTTGGTATTTAAACATTTTATCGTTTGATTGTTGACATAAATTATAGGTTCATGTCAACATTTTTACATGTCACGTGGAGTGCAATAATAGAGCTAATGACTATTACAAAAGAAATCACAATCACATGTATAATAAGGTGGAACAAATTACTTACAAAATATCTTTTAATTATATATTGTCATTGTCCATATAAAATATCTCTCTTCAATACATGTATTAATTTAAATTTTACATTAAAAAATCCATCTTAATTTTTTTTTTGGGAGTTGATACATCTCTTTTGTTTCTCATAGTCATCATAATCTTCAAGCTAACCTAATTCTAGACCAAATAAATATATTTATAAAACATAAAATAAATATGAGGCTATCCCACACTCGTTACAAATTTGTTTCAAATGTATATATGAAGGACATTTTATGTTCTCTTAATATACACCCAAGATGGTTAATCTTCTACTTGTTTGAGAAGCATTCTTATCACCTTTCAACAATGCAATGCTATGTACCTTGGGATATGATAATATAATATATATGGGTTGATGGAGATGCCAACATGTGGCACACATCCCCTTAGTTATGTGTATGGGTTCACATGGGATATAATATTATAATGTATATGGGTTGATGGAGATGCCGACATGTGGCACACATCCCCTTAGTTAGTTATATGGGCTCACATAGGAATTAATTATATTGGGTAATGGGTCGGCCTACATTGGGATTAGGTGTTACCCATCCTATTTAAAGGATGTGAGTATCATTATGAGGGAGGTATGTATGAGTTTATTCTTCTACTTGGTAGAGATATATTGGAGGTGTCCCCCTCGAAGTGGATTCCCATCTTGGGAGATTGTGGAGTTACTCCTTCCTTAAGGAGCATTGTATGGTGTTGCCCTACCTTAAGGGTATTATTCTGAATATATTGATATTAGGGCATCTTGGTCAATTAAATAACTGGTGTTGTGTTATCTTCTACAATTTATTGATTTATTATATGCAAGGTTCTTATCAAGTGGTATCAGAGCAGTGATCCGGGCAATTTGTGGGATGAAACCCTAATGTTGGTGATTCATCTATATCTAGAGATCGACTTGGAATTTTTCAGATATTTTTGTGGGGAGTGGATACATAGTTCAAGTGATCTTCCCTCAAAATTTCAGATTTTTGGAGCTGTTTTTCAAAAGTTGTGTCCATTTTAGGGTTGAAACCCTAATTCTATGGTTTCATCTATATCTTCTTAATAATGACGAATTAGGAAACAATTTTTTTGGTTGATGTTAATATATTCAATGGTAATACCACTGAAATTTCAGAATTTTTGGATCTATTTTGACAGATTTATTTCAGTTTTATTATTTTTCACTATTTTGCTCCATAGGCCGCAATTTGAGGAATTTTCCTAAATTTCTTACATTTTCGAAACCTCTCAAAAATTAAATTGGGGTTTGTGTTCTGTGATTTCTTATTTTTGGCCGAAATTTATCTGAAAGGGTTAGAAAAATTTTGATCAAAAGGGTCTATTCCTAAAACCCTAGTTTTGTGGATCATGGGGATGGTAGATTTTTTTGGAGATGGCAGGATTGATGCAAGAGAATGGTGGAACAAATTTAGGGTTAAATTCTCTAAACCATCAGATATTTGGTTATTCAAGTTGTGGATTAGTGGCCCTGCACAGATTTGGTTTTCTGAGTTAGAAAAGGAAAAGTCTAATTGGTCTTTGGAGGAACTGGAACAAGTTTTCATGGACAGATGGGCAACAAAAGAAGAAGAAGATGAAGAAGAAGAAGAAGTAGTAAGAAGAAGTAGAAGTAGAAGCAACATCAGAAGAAGAAGAAGAAGAAGAAGAAGATGTTGATGATGAAGCTGCTACATAGGATAGTGCATCTCCAAGGAAGGAAGCTTCAATATTTCAGTTTGAAGGGTGCATTCAAAGAAAAAAGGTAATTGTTTCCATAAACCCTAGCAGCCAATATAACTTCATCAATATGGATGTAGCTCACAATCTACATGTGCAAACAAAGCATATCAAGGAATCTCAAATGGATGGTAAGAAAATTCAAGTTTTTGAAGATTTAAAGCTTTCTATGGATAAATATGTTTTACATTCAGATTTTTATGCTTTAGATATGGATGGTATGGATATTGTTCTTGATATCCTTGGTTAGAGACATTGAGAACAATTAATATTAATTTGCAAAAGAAATTCATGAAATTATGGTACAAGAGAAATAAAATTACATTGCAAGATATCACACTTAGCAAGGAAAAAAGTAATGTAAAATTGGATCATGAAGATGAATTTGAAGATGGTGAAGAAGGGAATAAGGATGAATCAGAAGGAGAGGATGAAGAACATGATGAAAAAGTAAAAAATAGTTTCTCTACTCAAGAGAAAAAAGAAATAGCAAACAAGTTGGAAGAGGAAAAGAAAGTGGAGGAAAAGATTGATAAGGTTGAGCATACTAAGGTTGCACCATATAGACACCCACATCATCATGAGAGGAAAAAATCATGGAGACATGCTAGGACACACAAGGGCAGCAATCTATATGGATATACAGGGAATTGGAGGAGTAATAATTTTGGCTATACATGGAATCAATGGAACAATAATTATATGACATGGAATCACATGAATAATAATTATGGATATACATGGATGCCGAGGAGGAACACATATGGACCAGGATGGAATCAGATGAGCACAAGGGAATATGGAATCAAGTTTGGAGCAGCATCACCCCTATGATTTCATATGGGTGGTTGGATGATCGAGCATGGCGACAAGTGTGCAATAATTTAAAGCACGCACTCATTATATGGCTTCTTCTTATGTTTCGGGACGAAACATGTCAAAGAGGGAGGCAATGCTATGTACCTTGGGATATGATAATATAATATATATGGGTTGATGGAGATGCCAACATGTGGCACACATCCCCTTAGTTATGTGTATGGGTTCACATGGGATATAATATTATAATGTATATGGGTTGATGGAGATGCCGACATGTGGCACACATCCCCTTAGTTAGTTATATGGGCTCACATAGGAATTAATTATATTGGGTAATGGGTCGGCCTACATTGGGATTAGGTGTTACCCATCCTATTTAAAGGATGTGAGTATCATTATGAGGGAGGTATGTATGAGTTTATTCTTCTACTTGGTAGAGATATATTGGAGGTGTCCCCCTCGAAGTGGATTCCCATCTTGGGAGATTGTGGAGTTACTCCTTCCTTAAGGAGCATTGTATGGTGTTGCCCTACCTTAAGGGTATTATTATGAATATATTGATATTAGGGCATCTTGGTTAGTTAAATAACTCTTGTTGTGTTATCTTCTACAATTTATTGATTTATTATATGCAAGGTTCTTATCACGAAAAATGTTTCCATTTTTGAAAATGGTAAAAGTTGGGGTTTTGAAAGGACCCTCATCCTTATACAATAAAGCCCTCGAGGATGGATAAAACATTACATTAGTACATAGAAATAACCCCAACATCAAAAAGTGGGACACAAAACACAAAATAAGAAAATAAAATAAAAAATTGCAACAACATTGTTGAGACCAGATTACCTAGAAAACTCCCATACACGGGATCTTAGAAAACAAGAATTATTTTTGCATTTAATGAGGGTCCAGGTTATCAATACTATTAGGATTTTCATTTTCATTTGAGTAATATGGAATTCAAACCTCATAGGAAGCTAAAGTATCAACATTTGGTGTCACAGTAGTGGAAATGATATTAGCTACTGATAAGCGATGGCGATAGAAATCGACGTCAACACTCGATCCATCAAAACAACTTTTGTATCCACGAAAAATGACATACTAGAGGAGGAAGTAATAACAACCAGTTCCATCTTTCCATCCTCCCTCACATGAGGGGAAAGATGAAGAACCGACTATATGATGTTTTGATGCTCTTCACTATCTCCACCGGTTTAACCGAACAAGTAGCCAATTCACCCTCAACCACCAGAAGCCGTGGGTAAGAATCCTTCCACCAGGAGATTTTCTCCATGAAATGCTGCTTACCTTTTTAACAATCTAAAGCAATATGCCCTAGGGAAAATGCTTCCTACAATGAAAGAGCAAGCCTTTGTAGTCGAGAGGTTGTGACCAAACCATATTCAAAACTTTTAGATTAATGGAAGTGGAAGATCCAAGTATGTACCCGATCCATAAAAATTATTACATAGGTAGTGTGAGAGAAAGATTCTATTTTGGATTCAATATATAAATATTTTCCCAAAGTATTGCCAATGTCCTTCACACATTTTCCTCCCGTAACTATAGCGGGAGATGAGGTAATCACACCCAAACCGGTTTGACATTGAAAGTCTCCGTGAGGGGGTTTAAGGTCGAAAACCATAGTTTCATCGGTAAATGATGATGTTGTAGTTCCCGCAGATTGGAAAAGATAGATAGACTTGAAATATCACAATAGAAAACCCCTTGCACAAAGATAAATGTTAACCTTACCCAAAAGGAGGAGGGTTAGAAAGAAGAGATCGACGAATGGAGTAGAAGAAATCTATACCAAAGGCCATTGAAATGACAAATAAGAATGTTATTACAAGTAGAGATATTCAGTCTCTAGAACAAAGTAACCAAAAGTGATAGTAGGAATAGAATAGGCCGAAGAGAGAGGAGCGGAATTCGGTGCAACAGAGGAGACAGGAACCATGACGTTTGAAGGAAAGAGGACATCCCCCATCATTCTTGCCTTGCATGACATAGTACTCTGACCCAAAAATATTTCCATCGCAATCAATCTATTGATCGAAACATGAGCCGAAAAGGGGCTCAACAAAGTCGATCCTAGGCTTGGATTCCTAACGCGACCACTATTGCCATGCGTAATGCTAGGAGAAGAAACCAAACCCGAGATCTCATGTCGCCACAACCATTTCCACCATAAGAAAAAGCTAAGCAAGGGTTTGAGAAAGTTTGTTTAGGGCTCGACATGGTCTCAATAAATCTATGCAGAAAATGTTTCCATTACTTTAGTTTTTGTCATCCATATTTTGAAGATGTTCGGCACTTCATTTGCTTTTGTAACTTTATCTAAAAGATAAAAAGAATTTCAAATTATTATATGCATTTCAAAATCTTAAAGTATTACTAATGAAAACAATCCCAATATTATGTGGGGGTATAGGCTTTTCTTCCCATGTTTCATGTTATTATATATATATATATAAATATATATATATATATATATATGAGCTTTTGAGTGTTAATATTTATATTAATCATATATTTATAAATAGATTTTAAAATAACATGAAACATGGGAAGAAAAGCCTATACCCCCACATAATATTGGGATTGTTTTCATTAGTAATACTTTATGATTTTGAAATGCATATAATATAATAAATCTTGTAATATATATATCATCAATAGTAAAAATTGCACACACACGTATATCATCAATAGTTAAAATTTTTGTTTTTAAATATTTTTATGTATGGAAGAGTATCGTTACATACCATCATTGAAAAATAGGCTCGGCCTAGCTTTGTTTGTGGTTTTGGGGCGTGTTCTCATACCGCCCACTTTTTTGTTGAAATCTATCTTTATCTTATTGCATTAATACAATATAAGATCCATGTTATTTTTGTCCCAAATACTTGAGGAAACAAGATTGGATGTAGCGTAGAAGGATCATTTTGAAACTTATAACATCTTGAATTCTCCATCCTTGAATAAAAATTCATCTTCGAGCTCAAATGGTTGTTTTTCTACATTTTTACGGTTTGGCGGTTGAGTTTTCCCGTTAAATTTACATCTCTACATCGGTTTAAACGTGGCCCTTTTTGGTTAGTGGCTTGACTCGGGGCACTCCAAAACTCTATGGCTCACTTCAACCCAAAACTTGTCCACGTGAAGGAATGACGCTCGTTTGAAAATTCACCTTTTTTTTTGGCCTTGGAGTTACGCTCAGGAGGACACATGGAGGATTCCACTGCTTTTCCCATACTTAGAAATTTTTTTCATGCAGCTGGTACAATTTTTGGTAGGCCATGGACATGTGGTGGGCTAACGCTCATTTGAGGATTCACCTTAGGGTCCCACCTTAATAATTGTGATAGGGGGACGGTGGAGGCTTCACGCCGGCTCGCTTTGTACTTAAAATTTTTAAAGTAATTTTCTGAAGCCTGGGACATGTGGTGAGCCCACGCTTGTTTAGGGTCTCCACTCTTGGGCACCATCTTGAAGTTGTGCCATAAAGACACATGGAGGTTTCACCACACCATCCTTTCCCTTAGAATTTTCAAGCAACTTCCTAAAAGGGCTTGAGACACGTGGAGGGACCACGAATGTTTGGGGACCGGCCCTTGAGTTTTATTTTGAAGAAGTGCCAGGAGGACACTTGGAGGCTTCTGCTCACTCTACCTTTTTGCTTGGAATTTTCAATAGCCAAAGGAGGCTATCTGAGACCTTAGACACATGGCGCCTTTCGCTGAACCTTCAAATTTTTAACAGACTTTGTCGGACTAAGACACGTGTTGAGCCCGCACTTTTTTGGGGTCTCTACTTTTCAAGACCATCTCAAAATGCACCATTAAGACACGTGGTAGGTAGGGAAATGGAGAAATGGAGCTTTGGGGTTATTTAAGGTTTTTGCCTTTTATAAAAAGGGATAAAATTGTAAGTTGAAGCACGGCCCGACAAGAAAGTAATGCCAGCATTGAATAGTCAAAAATGGAGGTGCGGGCCCATGGGGAAAATGTGGAACTTTTTCCTTTTTGGAAAATAAGTATAAAGTGAAAAAATGAAGCACAGGTCTGCTGGGACCCACATCAGAAGCTAAAGGTGGAAGGGCGGAGCTGCGGGGAAAATTTGGAAAATTTTCCTTTTTCCAAAAATGAGGTAAAATAGCATAATCGAGTCGTGGTTCCTCTGGGACACACATTGGGACATGTGTTAAGCCCATTTTCTAAGGGCGGAGGGGCGGAGAAAAATGTCAAAATTTTACTTTTGTCCAAAAGTTATAAAATCTCAAAAAGATGCTCTGTGATTATAAAGTTATAAAGTTACAAATTTTGTGGTCATGTGATTATAAAGTTATGGCCATCTATTGATGAGGGAGATAATTTCCCTATAAAATCTAGGCCCCATGTGGAAAAGGGCCATGGCGTTGCGATTGGTTGCATGAGCTTGTCTGGCATATGAATCTCGTGGGAGAATTCTTGGCATTTATGGCACTTGCACACAAATTCTCTTGCATCATGTTCCAAAGTAGGCTAGAAATAGCCCATTCAATGTATTTTTCAAGCGAGTCCATGGCCACCAGTGGCCTCCACATATCCCACTATGGGATTCGTAAAGAATATTTTTGGATTCTTCAGTGTCAATGCATCTTAAAAGCATTCCATCAAAGGCTTTACAATAGAGCACTTGTTCTAAAATAACATATTTAGCATAATGCGTAGCGCCTTCTTTGTTGCGATGTGCCACCTTCCGAGTATGTATGGTCCATGATAAAATTGACGATGTTAGTGTACCAAGGACATATAGATATGGGGGCTTGGTTTCAAAACAATATATGCATTCATCGAAAGTCTAGATCTACTAGGTCGCTCCATATAACATATTGTCGGCTAACCAACCAACCATCTGCAATGATTTATCCCTTAACAAATTTCTGGTTTACAAACATTAATTTAAATTCACCCATTAAGGTTATGAAACGTCAAGCCTTTTTAGATAAAGAAACTTGCGTGAGGAATGTTCGTAAGTGATCTGTCTTTACGATGACCCTTATTTCTTAATTTAACATATAATGTCTTAAACGTTTCATTGTGAAGACTATGGCAAGGATTCTCTTTCTGCCTGTGTGTAATGTGTTTCATAATAAAGCAACATCTAGCTAATGAAATAGATTACACGTTCCCATTTATCATTATCTTCCCGAGCCAACATGCGAGGCTAGTGAGACATCAATAGCCCCAAATCAGGATCAAAAGATGATCTCGGTCTAGGAGGCATTAGCGTGGGAGGAGACAAAATAAGCATTTAACCGCTTCAAGGCCTCGTTACATTCTTCTATCCAATCGATGTTTAATCCTTCTTTAATAAATTGTTGATTTGATGAACAACAAAACTTAAGTCGGGATGAACCTTCAAATTGTGCTGAGTTTCCCAAGAAATGATCTAATACCGACTCTTCGATGGTGGAATCATTTCAAGAACAGCCCGGATTTTGGCTGGATCGACATAAATCCCTCGTGACCATATAATGTAACCTAGAAGCTTGCCTCCTATCACACCAAATACGCATTTCTCTAGATTCAATGTGACGCCATATTCGATCAATCATGAGAGAATGATACGGAGTACTTCTGGGTGATCACAGTGCTTCTTGGCTTTCACCAACAAGTCATCTATGTAGGATTCAACAATCTTATGAATAAGGTTGTGGAATATGTATGTCATTTCCGTAGGTATGTAGCACCAACGTTCTTAAGAGTGAATGGCATGAAAACATAACAATAAGTTTCCCAAGGATTTATAAACGTAGTCTTGGCTTGATCCTATTTAGATATTTTGATTTGATTATATCCCGAGAACCCATCCATGAGAGACAAAAGCTCAAATCCATTTGTTGCGTCAAAAATGATGTCGATGGATGGTAATGGGAAGTCATCTTTGGGGCAAGCTTTATTAATGTCTCGGAAGTCTATGCAAATGCGTATCTTCCCATTCTTTTTTAGAATAGGGACGATATTAGATACCCATTATGAATAGTTGACTGGTTTGATGAATCCCACCTGGAGAAGTTTCATTACTTCTTCTTTCACCATGAGAGCCACTTTTGGTTTCATTGGTCTCAAATTTTTCTTAGTTGGCTTTGCATCTAGTTTGGTGACAAGATTGTGTACTGCGATATGTGTTGCAATTCTTGTCAGTTCTTTGTAATTAAATGCGAAAGCCTTTTTATGTTCCTTGAGGATTTGGGTGTGTATTTCTACCTCCTCTTAAGTTAACGAGGATCCCAAATTCAAGATTTTCCAGTTCTTCCTCCATTCCAATATTTATGTCAATCGTTCCTTCGATTAAGGAAGCGTTGCCTTCTTCAAATTCAGGTGGGGCCGTAGGTAGTTCCAAACCTTCTCCATTCTCTACCTCGTAGATATCGAGATTCTTTTGCGGGGGATTCTATCATGGGATTTCCAAAATAGGAAGAGGAAGATGGGATTAGGGAGAAATCCTCTATGTGATGAGCAAGATGTAATTCCACATAGGCATTTAGATATTCAAGAGTGACCCTATCACTTTGTCAAAGTGGTCTAGGATAGAAAACTCATTCTCAGCTTCTATATGTGTCAAGATTGGGTTTTTGGTATTTTACGCACCAATGGTTTAGTACGAAGTGATACCATGAAACTTGTATTTTCCAACTCACTGCTTGGAGTGAAATGGGAAGCTAAGGTTGCTATTGAATCAGCGAGAAGGTTTTGTTCTCATGGGATTGCTTCGATTGATATGAAGTTGAATCCTTTGGTTAGATCTAATACCACCATTTTATAGAGTTGTAAGTGTTCAGCTCTAGTCTCATATACCTCAGAGACTTGGTTTGCGACTAGTTGCAAGTCTCCTAGCACTCTAATGTTATCAATGCCCATCCTTTTAGCTATGATAAGGCCAAGGAGAAGGGCTTCGTATTCATCCCCATTGTTTGTACATTCAAATTTTAACTTAAAGGAAAAAGGTAGGATCTTTCCCTTGGGAGAAGTAAATATCACACCTACCCCAGCTCCGAAATGACATCTAGCTCCATCAAAGTGGAGAGTCCAATATTTTCTTAGAAAAATGGATGTTGGAACATTCTTCGTGTTTGTTTCTTTTGCCTCATTACTTCTACCATACAAACTTTGTCTACTGGAAGGGAGCCAATTCCTAGGGTGTATCCCATACCCATGGAATCAAACGGTAGGAGAATGGGTATATATTTCTCTAGTAACTTAACAATTTTTGTGGTAGTCCCTAATGATACCATCTTTATGACGTTAGTCTCATTTTTGAGTGCTGGAATGCCTTCAACTAGATTCGTAATTTCTAATTATGTTACAGGCATAAACTTTTCTTTTGGTTTTGAATTGATTGGTTTGTTATGTTTATTCGTTGGGATTTCAAACTCAGAGTGAATGCTTGGTCTCTTCTTCAAATCTTCTAGGTGTATATCAAATGGTTTTGGGTTACCTTGTTCCACAAATATTTTCCATAGGTGCAAAAATCTTATTTCTTGAAATAATGTGGAAGGGATTTCCTTTATGCGATGTATCCATGATTGACCGAGAATCATATTATAGTTGGTTTCTGATCTATAATATAAAATTTTGTGAGGATTATCTTAGGCCATAAGGTGACTAGTAATACTATAGTCCCAATTGAAGTGGCCTTGAGGCTATCATAACCTCTTAGCATATTTCGTGTTGTGGAACAATTTGTTTCTCAATATCATAGCTTTTGAAGAAAAGAGAAGGGAACTATGTTAACTATTTCCCCATTATCAATCATTGCGTGTTTAACATAATTATTGTAAACCCATACCTATAAATGCAAGGTTGGGTCGCCTCTACGTGTAATTTCAACGTCTATTGGCATTTTGCTTATATCAAATATAAACTCGGTATCCTTATCCAAGCTGCCATGGAGGGTAGACATCAAAGTCTACATGGTTTACTTGTGTTTTAGGAGGAGTGATGTTAATTAGATGAACAAGACCTAATGCTTCTAAGAGAGTAACCCTATGGGTAGGAGAGTTTTTCAACAAATCTAAAAGGAAATGTAAGAGAAGGTCTTTGTTAGGTCATTAATTAGATCATAAACACCTATGGGTTTTACCAATGTTTGTTGAATGTTGTCTGGTTCTAATGGATAGGTTGGAACTAGTTGAGAAGAATAATCTCGTGTTCTTGTTATGGTTTATACATGTAGCTCGGTGTCTAACTCTACCAGACCAACTATCTTGGTTTGTGGTTGAGTTCCTAATTGGGGTACGATTGGTGGATTTAATGAAGTTGAGGCTTCATGATCGTTATTTCCTATCATAACACCCTTGTTCGTCCCATTTGGATCTAACTTGTTATTGTTAGAGTGACTCGGGAGTGGATCGTTAAAAATCTTGAGGGGTGCACTTTGAGGGGAGACTGCTCCCGTGTAAGTGTTTGGCGTGGGTACTGTAGAATTTGCTAAAAACATATCTATAAAGAGTTGTCTTTGGTCTTCTGGAAAACATTGCATGAATTTATTATAGTTATGGCAAGTCCTAGTATCATGGCCTTGAATCTTGTGGAAACCAAAATACAAGTTGGGATTATAGTTTCGAGGTTGTTAGTTTGAAACATGTTGTGGTCCAAAACTTTGATTAGGTTGCTAGTTGTTAGAGTTAAAATTTTGAGGCTTTTGTCTTTGGTTTTTATTCTGATATCTAGTTGGATTTCGGATTGGACCTTGTGTCTGAATTTCCATTATTATTGTTGTTGTCATGATGGATGATTAAAATCCACTGCGTTGATTATTGGAGTAAAGTTATTATTTCACTGATTGTTAATGGGTGGTGAAATATTGATGACATTTTCCCTTTTAACCTGGTTTGTGAATCCATTTGTTAAACCCCCATGGTTTTTGTTAAGGATTTTGGGTCCTTTGTTCCCAACATTAGGATAAGTCGTAGTGTTTTGATTGGGAGCGATTAATTTCCCGTTTGTTCCATATGTCTTACGACCACTGTCTATTTCCGCTTGATCTATTCGAGAGAGCACTCTCGAGTACTTCATCATAAGTCCTTAGTGGGAATTTATGGACTTCTTCCTTTATCTCTCTAAGAATGGAGGAATAAGTCACATAGTTCCATCTAATCCATGTTTGGAGCACTTGCTGATGAGTAGAGGACCGTATGCCATCTTTGAATAAAATGGGTAGTAGATTCATTGTGCTCTTGTTTAATATGTAAGAATTCCCTGATCCCTGTTCTTAACAATTTGTTCATATCAAAATATTTGATAAACTCTGACACAAGTTGTTTGAATGAGTGTATCTAGGCTTCAGGTATTCTGTAATACCAATCAAGGGCAATACCCTCTAAGGTTTTAGGGAATATCTTAGCAACAACCGCATCCCATGGGAGCAATTCTCGAATGGCTATGGCATAGGCCTTGATATGTGTATTTGGATCTCCCTCCCCTAAATCGGAAGAGGTCTTGGAAGCATGATACTTCATATGGTGAAATCTAGAGGTTCTTTTAAATATTCTGAGTAAGTCCCTACCACATAGGTTTTGACCATTGATGGTGCCTACTGAGGGGGTGGAGGTGGAATGGGTTGTTGATATGGCATAACATATGTATTTGTAGGGACATAAGGAAATCCCTGTGGTTGAGAGAACATCCCAGGAGAGGAGAACATGTCTCCCTGTGGTGATTTTGAATAAATGTTTAAGTAGGGAGGAGCATTGCTTTGATATGGGTTGTTTGATACTAAACCGGAGGTATCATACTTTCAACTGGAGCAGTGTTTGAAAATGCGAATTCTAGTTAGTGTTTCTTTGTGGGTAGTTATACGAATGTTGAGGAGGCATGCCTAACATTCTTGTTCCTATGAGGAGGTCAACTTGACTAGGATGATGTGGAGGGTTAGAAGTTCCTGCTTGCCCAAAGTGTGAATTTTGATTTGCTTGAGCAAGTTCTAGTCCTCTAACCTTCTCAACCAAAGTCGAGATGACTTCGATTGGTGATGACATAGTGTTTTTCCTTAATGGCTATTGTTGTACACCTTGAGGTTGTAGAGGTGTATGGTATCCTGCTATGAATTGATCATTACTCTGCCAAGCTTCGCCAAGAGTATTTTCCATAGGTGGAGGAATAGGGGTGTTTTCTTGGAGCATGGTGTCAAGTTGTGTTTGCAAACTTCCTATAGGTGGGTACATGTTTTGGAAGTGTTGTTCACTTCTAGCATAGCATGCTAAATACTCCTCATCCAAAAATGGGAGTGGATCTGACTGTCTACTGATTTGTGGTCTGAACAAAACCTAAGGAGATGAAATGGATTCTCTAGTAAATGTCATATTGTTAGAGCTTGAGGGCTCTGGTTGTTGTGTTTGTGTGAGCTGATCCAACTCCTCAATTTGGAATGAAGAACTAGAGCTAGTTATTTGAGGAGGAGTTTGTGATGAAAAGTAGTTGCTTGAATAGTTGTCAGCCCATGCAGAAAGTGAGGGTGACAATTGTCTATTTGTTTGACCATAATATGCTTCGAGACCTGAGAGAGGTTTGCCATATGTGTTGTATCCCGACATATTCGGGGTATATTAATACCCGCAGAATAATGGGAAAGAGTGAAGATGGATGAAATAAATGAAAATAAAAGGGGAACAATTGTTTGTTTCACGTTGGGTTCACCAATTTTGTATGATAGAAAAGTGACATGCGAGGATGATAATCGGCAAGTGACCTTCCCCATACCCGACCTCCCGAGGTCATGCTAAGATAGCTGGTGGTTTGAAATGCGGGTGACTTAGATGAAGTCACAGCCAGGATTATGGTTAGTTTTCTACGATAGAAAAGCTACATGTGAGGATGAGAATCGGCAAAAAATTTCCTAAAGCTAACTATGGGAGGATCAATGACTAAGATTTGGTAGTGTGATCTCCTGGTAGTTAGAATGACAAAGGGAGATTTAAAGGCTATGAACGGGTAGCATAAATTCCCTATGGTTTATCCTCCTAACTAGGATCTAAGTGTTAATCTAGTTTTGAAGTCTCTGAATTAACTTAAACCGAAAATAATAATTTATACTACTGCTGAAAGGGAAACTATCTAAAAAAATACACGATTGAAACATTATAATTACAAACAACAATTAAAATACTTTTATACTAAAACTAAACAAATGAGATAACTTGGTATGGTTATTCACATGTGAAAATGTGTGAATCTAGATGAAAGACAACTAATTAACTCAATTGAAAACCTTCAATCTTACCTCGAAGTGAGGAAAAAATCATAGCTTCTCGAAACTATCATTCCCCATGACTTCCTAGCAATATTGAAAGTGAGATTTAATTGAAATAAAATGATTCACTACTATATTTGATATGTTTACAATTATAACTTTGATGATTTAAACTTGGAGTTTACAGAGCGAGGTAAATCTAGTCATGTTGTAGCTTATCCCCTCAGTGTGATCTCTTCATTTTCACTTGTTCACATGAATCCAAAAGAGTAGGAGTATAGCGGCATCAGTGAGAGAAGGCACTAGGACAATAGTAATTTGAAGGTAAAATGGCATGAAACACAAGTAGGAGAAGGATGGCACAAGTGAACGAGATTGGCCTATGTGATTCCTAGAAGGGTCGTTGTAGAAGTGGTGAAACAAAATGATAAATAATAGGTACTCAAATAATGAGCAATAGTAGCTTCGAAGAAACACAATGAAGTACAAGTAGGAGAGGGATGGTGCAATTGAATTGAGCTTTGCCTATTTGATTCCTAGCAGGATCATTGTAGGTATACAACGAGGTGTAACTAAATGTTCAGGGTTCTAATACATGCTAGTGGGATTCTTCTATGCAAGCAGGTAGTAATGAAACGATTCATAAACAAACCTGGAAGAGATAAGAAAAGAAATATTCTAATCAAAATCTTCTTCCTAGATCCTAAACTTCTATCTCTCTATATCTATTCCCCATCTCTCTCTTTTTTTTACTTAAGTGCAAGCATGCTTATTTATAGCATTTGCAATCATCAGAAGATAAGTTCAAATTGAACTCCTCTATTATAAACAAAGAGAAATTACTATTTACCAGTGCTAAAACTTAAATGCAAGCAAGAGTGGTTGAGAAATGTGAGTGCCACTTGATTTTTCACGTTGAAGAAAGTGTCGAAAGTTTTGGAAAACACACACAGGACCGCCACCTTGCGCATGGCGCGGTTACATGACCGCTGCCCTATCCTGGGTAGTGGTCATGGGACCACCACCTAGGCGGGCGCAGTCCTAAAACTAAAGACCAAAATACAAGAAAAGAGCGGAACAGGGTCAGAACAAAGCATGCGGAGGCTAGATATGGCATTTTGGGATGCAGATGTATACTCATCGTGATTTCTGTATTCCAAACACCTTGCAAAGAGATCTGAATCATCATTGGGAATATATAACCTCTTTCCAACAATACAATACCTACAATTTTGGGTACGTATAATTGCCCTTCCACAAATATGGTTGTTCCAAATCAATCTAAGGCTCTCACCTAACGAGGTTAATCTAGATTCCTTGACCCCTAATGACAATGGTGCTTGATGTCATTTTCTTCCTTTCTTAGATAGGAGGTGAAGACCCTTTCAATCGGTTGTAGGGAGTATGATCTCTAACATGCCCTTCTGGTTTCAAACCTTCCTCTTGTTAGTGAAAATTCACAAGCACCCCAAAATGACCTATGGATCTGATTTTCTAGGCAATGTCATTTGGTTTGAATGCACAACATTGAGCTTTCCCAAAGTGTGAGACCTTTGCAAATGGGGAAAGCTCTCCAAAGAAGGTTGGTTCCTCTTCTAAAACTACCCGCCACAAGCTATTCCGGTGCGAGCAAGCTAATATAATCCTAATATAACTATGCCAAGGACACAGAGAGAGAAAAAGATGGAAAAATAGAGCTACACTAAAATGGTGATACACCATAGAAGGAAAATGCTTGAACATCTATCAAAGCTGCCATGAACAAGGAGAGGTGAGCAATGGAAAGGATGGACAAATGCATCACGAGACCCAAAGATGGATTTCAAAAAAAAATTGTTCCAAAACTCCATGAACACACCTCCAAAACCTGGAATGGACATTCAAACATGCACAAATACCTGCAATGAAAAGTGGCAAGAAGAAAAAACAAGCAAAAATGAGCAAGGATGGACAAATGCATCACAAAACACGTTTTTATTGCTCTAGAAGTTTGCACAGAACATCATTTCATTGGTAAGAGAAAAAAATGCCATTACAGAGCATGGGAGGAGGTTCTAATTCCATTTTCAACCACAGGAAGAAAAGAAGGGAGAGGTAGAGAAGAATGGTGAACAACATATTATAAATGAGCCAAAACGGCTTTTAACCATCGAAACGAGAATGAAGAAAGGTGAAAAAATGCATGAAAAATTAATTTTTAACTCCAACCATCGAAAAATCCCTTCAATCTCACCTGAAAAGTAATGGGATTCATGGAAAAACCCATACGCCAAAGTACATTGCTCTGCAGAGCAAGAAAGAGGCCCATACTTCATTAATTTTGGTGGTTGGGGTCGTTTTCTATGTTTTTGCATGCCAGAGACATTTTCCCATTTTTCTCTTGCAATTCTCATTCAAAATATAAAATGTAAGACTCCATCATGTAGAGGATCTCAAAATATTTCCATTTATATAAAGAACGTGAAAATCTAAGCTCGGGATCAAATGTTATGCCCCTCACACAAGGTTTAGGAAAAAATACCAATTTTAGGACAAAATTTAGGTTGGCGGGCCAAAACTTGAAAATTTTCCCTTTTGGAAAATTTTCCCAAAAAAAAAAATGGTGCCTCTGCCACTCCCGGGACACGTGTCGCTTCCCAATTCACCGATGGAAATGCGGGCTCAAATTTCACTTTTTCCTTTTGATTTTTCATTGGGAAAATTTCCCAAAATTTCCCGTGCCCCGCTCTCCCGGTGACATGTGTTGGCTTCTGGTTCGGCGCGGAGGTGTGGCCCAAAATTTTCCTTTTTCTTTCTTGACCACTTTGACAAATTTTTCCAACTCCTTCCACCACCTTGACTCCCACCACCGATTGGACACATGGCGCCACCTCATTGCTTGGTGGGCCTTAGCCAACATATTTTCCTCCGGGCTTTCGGGCCAAAATTTTCCTTTGCACCTCCGCCAAATCTCTTGGAAAATTTTTCCAACTTACCTACGCTGACCCAACTTCCTCTGCCACATGGCACCATTTCATTAGCTATGGGCCTGTCTTGGGAAAATTTCCCCAAAAAAATCCACCGAGCCATAACTCAAAAATTACAAGGAGTTAGGAGGAAAATTTTACCTTTCTGGAAAGGGAAGAAAAATCCTATATGATGAAGCTATTTCCAGAAACCTTTGAGTGCCTAAAATGTGTAAAATTTTATATTGAAGAAAAAGAAAGGAAAGAATTAAGGCAAGTTAGCCAAAATAAGCAGGGGGCTCATTTTGGATAACAATTTTGGTGACTCAGAGGGGTCATCTACCTGCTAGATGAATGATCGGTAGCCTTTGAATCAATCCATTAGGCATGGAGTCAAGTCTAATAACCAATTCTGATATAAACTATGAAAATTTGACCTCTGAGCCATTTGAAACCCACTTAAAATTTGGAGCTGATCTTCACTAAAATGTCAAATTTGAAATGAAGCTGTGCGAAAGCAACCAAAACAACACCAAATAACTATGTACAAAACTGAAAATCATACATTCTCCAAATGGAACATGCGAGTGTGTAAAAGCACTTCTTATGCTTTGAGAGCAAACCTAGCTACTCTACTCTAACCGGAAGCAAAGGTGAGCTAAACAAACCTTGCAACTGGTTGTGCAAAACAATTTCCTTTCTAAAAATTCGTAGCCATGCAAATGATTTGGAGCTGAGTATGGTTGCTTGGATGAGTGGAAAATCAACAAGAAGTTGGTCTTCTACCCAAATCAGTAAGGTGTCAGCTGAAATAAAATCCAATACCTCTTTTAGTTGCTCTGCATTTAGATTGAAAAGGCATTGCAGTTGATCCTTGACAATTTGTAGCTCATCCTCATGTTCAGAAGCAAGCATGACTGGTTGTGACTTCTCCTTTGGCTCCAATGAAGCCAAATACCTGATTGGGAAAGGTCTGATCCATTTGATATGCCCATTGCTCTAATTTTCAACTCCAAAAATTGAGTCTTCTTGCATACCTTCTTGAATGGATGGTGTGGAAGCAATGGTAGAACTTTTCTACCATTTCTCTTCCTCCAATGAAGAACATGGAAGATTTAAATCTTCCAATCTTGATTCCAAAGAGCTATTATAAGATGTAGGCTGCTGCAAATGAAATTTATCCTCCATGAAAATAGGCTCAAGTGTTTGGAATGTGGATGATGAAGGAGAAAATGGTGTGATTTCAACCGGTTCCTCTTCATCAAAACAATCCTCCAAATCTGACAGATAAACTACCTCATTGCTGTCTTGTTGTAAATGCTCAACCTCCTCCATGGTTTCTTTTGATTTGCAACTTGATCACCATGTTTATCTTCATTCTCAAAGGTGAATTTTGAAATATCAAACTCCTCTTCAACATTGGAGCTTGAAGAGAATGAAGTAGAAGGAAGAAGCTGAAGGTTCTTCTATAGCTTGTTTTGTGCTCAAGGATTTTGGATCCACACTTTTTCTCCTCCACACTGGATTGTGCTCCTCTTCTTTTGGATTTGGAGTATATTTTCCTTCCTCTGCTGCTTGAGGACAATCTTGCCTTGATTGAACTCTTCCTCTAGAATGAAGTTTGTCAAATCAAACTCTTCAATCCGTTGCTCTAGAGGACAAGTTTGGGCTACAAGATCTCTTTTAGAGCTTTCTTTTTCATGTCTGATTTTGCAACTTGAATTGGATCAACATTTTCTTCAAATAGAGTGCCAACATGGAAACTAAATTATGAGAAAATTGATTGCTGATATGCTTCTTCTTTTGCCCTTCTTTTGTGTAACAAAATCAACCTCGGCCACCACTTGTTCTTCAATTTTAATCTCCTCGAAGGCTTAACCAACAAAGGAATTTTCTCAATCCCATATTTAAGAGCCAAGCTTACTAAGCTCTTAATCATTCCTTCTTTGCTTGGTTCTTCCTCTTTCTATCCTTCATGACTGATTTTTACAATTTTTTCTTCCTCACATGGAATTGGGAAGGTAAGAGGAGAAATCGGTTGGAGTTCAACCAATTTTGTATTTGCTTGTGGTGGTGGAGATAAAGAGAGAGAAAAGAGGGAAAAATAGAGCCTACACTAAAACGGTGATACACCATAGAAGGAAAATGTTGAACATCTATCAAAACTACAATGGAACAAGGAGTGGTGAGCAATGGAAAGGATGTACAAATGCATCACAGGACCCAAAGATGGATTTCACACAAAAATGTTCCAACACTCCATGAACATATCTCCAAAACCTAGAATGGACATTCAAACATGCACAAATACCTGCAATGAAAAGAGGCAAGAAGAAAACAAGTAAAAACGAGAAAGAATGGACAAATGCATCACAAAACACGTTTTTATTGCTCCAGAAGTTTGCACAGAACATCATTTCACTGGTAAGAGGAAAAAAATGCCATTACAGAGCATGGGAGGAGGTTCTAACACCATTTTCAAACCTAGGGAAGAAAATAAGGGAGAGGCAGAGAAGAATGGTGAACAACTTTTTACAAATGAGCCAAAATTGGCTTTTAACCATTGAAGAGAATGAAGAAAGGTAAAAAAACATGGGAAAATTTGATTTGAAACTCCAAAGATTGACAAATTCCTTCAATCTTGCCTGTAAAGTAATGGGATTCATGGAAAAACCCATATGCCAAATTAAATTGCTCTACATAGCAAGAAAGAGGCCCATACTTCATTAATTTTGGTGGTTGGGGTCATTTTCTATGTTTTTTGCATGCCAGAGACGTTTTGCCATTTTTCACCCGCAAATATCCATCAAAATATAAAATTTAAGACTCCATCATGTAGAGGATCTCAACATATTTCCATTGATATAAAGAACGTGAAAATCTGAGCTCGAGATCGAACGTAATGCCGGTCTGAAGGTTTTGGGCAAAAATGACAATTTTAGGGCAAAATTTGGGTTGCGCACGAAACTTGAAATTTTTCCCTTTTGGAAAATTTTCCCAAAAACTCCATGCCTCCACCACTATGGGACACATGTCACTTCCCAATTCGTTGATGGAAACGTAGGCTCAAACTTCGCTTTTTCCTTTTGATTTTCATTGGGAAAATTTCCCAAAATTTCCCTGCGCCCCGCTCTCCGGGTGGCACGTGTCGACTTTTGGTTTAGCGTGAAGGTGCGGCCCAACCTTTTCTTTTGATTTTTTGACCACTTTGGCAAATTTCACCAAATCCTTTCACTGCCCCGACTCCCACCACTAACTGACACGTGGCATCACCTCATTTCTCAACGGGTCTTAGCCAACATATTTTCTTCCATGGGCTTTCGGCTAAAATTTTCCTTTGCACCTTCGCCAACTCTCTTGGAAAATATTTCCAACTTACCTTCACCGATCTAACCCTCCTCTACCATGTGGCACCATTTCATTGGTTGTGGGCTTGTCTTGGGAAAATTTCCCCAAAAACTCCGTTGAGCCATAACTCAAAAATTACAAGGAGTTAGGAGGAAAATTTTACCTTTCTGGAAAGGAAAGAAAAATCTTATCTGATGAAGCCATTTCTAGAAACCTTTGAGTTCCTGAAATTTGTAAAATTTGATATTGAAGCACAAGGAAGGAAAGAATGAAGGCAAGTTAGCCAAAATAAGCAGGGGCTCATTTTGGATAACAATTTTGGTGACTTAAAGGGGTCATCTTCTGCCTAGATGAAATATCATTAGCCTTTGAAGTATCCATTGGGCATGGAGTCAAGCATGATAAACAATTCTGATCTAAAATATGAAAATCTAACCTCTGAGCCACTTGGAAACCCACTGAAAATTTGGAGCTGATCTTCACCAAAATGCCACTGAAATGAACTGGGCAAGAGCAACAAAAACAACACCAAACAACTATGTACAAAACTTAAAATCATACATGCTCCAAATGGAACATGCAGAGTGTGCATAAGCACTTCTTCTACTAATAGCAAACCTACCTACTCTACTCTAACTAGAAGAAAAGGTGAGCTAAACAAACCTACAATCCGTTGTGCAAAACAACTTCCTTTCTTCAAAATTCGTAGCCATGCAAATGATTTGGAGCTAAGTATGGCTGCTTGGATGAGTGGAAAATCAACAAGAAGTTGGTCTTCTACCCAAATCAGCAAGGTGTCAACTGAAAGAAAATCCAATACCTATTTTAGTTTCTCTACATTTGGATTGAAGAGGCATTGCAGTTGATCCTTGACACTTTGTAGCTCATCCTCATGCACAGAAGCAAGCATGACTGGTTGTGACTTCTCCTTTTGCTCCAATGAAGCCAAATACTTGATTGGGAAAGGTCTGATCCATTTGATATGCCCATTTCTCTAATTTTCAACTCCAAAATGGAGTCTTCTTGCGAACTTCTTGAATGGATGGTGTGGAAGCAATGGTAGAATGTTTCTGTCCTCTCTCTTCCTCTAATGAAGAACATGGAAGATTTAAATCTTCCAATCTTGATTCCAAAGAGCTGCTATAAGATGTAGGCTGCTGCAAATGAAATTTCTCCTCCATGAAAATGGGCTCAAGTGTTTGGAATGATGTGGATGATGAAGGAGAAAATGGTGTGATTTCAACCGTTCCTCTTCATCAAAAAGTCCTCCAAATCGACAGATAAATTGCAACATTGTTGTCTTGCTACAAATTCTCAACCTCCCCATGGTGTTATTTTGATTTGTAACTTGATCACCATGTTTATCTTCATTCTCGGAGGTGAATTTTGAAAGATCAAACTCCTCTTCAATGTTGGAGCTTGAAGAGAATGAAGTAGAAGGAAGAAGCGAAGGTTCTTATAGCTGCTTTTTTGTGCTCAAGGCTTTTAGATCTGCACTTTTCTCCTCCAAAGATGAAATGTTCTCTTCTTTAGATTTGGATCAGCTTATCCTTCCTCTACTACTTGAGGAAAATCTTGCTCTTGATTGAACTCTTCCTCTAGCATGAAGTTTGTCAAATCAAACTCTTCAATCTATTGCTCTAGAGGACAAGTTGGGGCTGCAAGATCTCTTTTAGAGATTTCCTCTTCCATGGCTGATTTTGCAACTTCAATTAGATCAAAATTTTCTTCAAGTAGAGTGCCAACATGGACACTACATTATGAGAAAACTGATTGCTGATCTACTTCTTCTTTTTGCTCTTCTTCTGCTGCAACAAAATCAGCCTTGGCCACCACTTGTTCTTCAACTTTAATCTCCTCTGAAGTATTAACCAAAAAGGAATTTTCTCAATCCCATATCTAAGAGCCAAGCTTACTAAGCTCTTAATCATTCCTTCTTTTCTTGGTTCTTCCTCTTGCTGTCCTTCATGACTGATTTTTGCAATTTCTTCTTCCCCACATGGAATTGGGAAGGTAAGAGGAGAAATTGGTTGGAGTTCAATCAATTTTGCATTTGTTGTGGTGGTGGGGAGGTAGAAATTCTTTTTGTTTGGAGGGAATGGCTGCTTGGAAGGGAAAATGATAGAATAATTGAGATGAGGTGGAAGACTAGGATGGAGAAATGGAATCAACACTTGGGGTAACATGGGATGGATTTGGAATTGGCATTCAAAATGAGATGGTGTTGCTTGAGGAATGGAAGGAGAAAAATCCGGATGATGGTGTAGAACTTACCCATTGACAAGGTTGCTCAACACCAAATTTATAGGCCTCTATCTCCACCATCCATTTGTAAGTTGGGGCAACATCTCCACCATGAAGTCTAGCTTCTCTGAGGGCTTAAGTGTCTTGGAAAGGGCCTCCGCATGGACAAGGTGCTCTAAAACCAATATGAAATGCCTTCATTTTTACTTGTGCCCTTGATTGCACCATGCCAATCTACATTTTTCTGATCTTCTCCACAAAATCTATATTTTCTTCTCAACTTGCCCTCATTATATGCATACTCTTGCTCTTAGAAAGCTCCATAGCCATATTGATTTTGTACTTGCTGCTCATATGGGTATGTATGCTGATTTTGAATTTGTTAAAAATGCTAATTTGAAGAATGGATATAAAATTTAAGACTCCATCGTGTAGAGAATATCAACATATTTCCATTGATATAAAGAACGTGAAAATCCGAGCTTGGGATCGAACGTTATGCCCCTCTTAAGGTTTAGGGCAAAATTGGCAATTTTAGGGCAAAATGGCAATTTTAGAGCAAAAATGGCAATTTTAGGGCAAAATTTGGGTTGGCGGGCGAAACTTGAAAATTTTCCCTTTTAGAAAATTTTCCAAAAAAACTCTATGCCTTCGCCACTCTGGGACATGTGTCACTTTCCAATTCACCGATGGAAACACGGGCTAAAACTTCACTTTTTCCTTTTGATTTTTAATTGTGAAAATTTCCCAAAATTTCCTCGCGCCCGCTCTCTTGGTGACATGTGTTAGCTTTTGGTTCGGCGTGGAGGTGCAGCCCAACATTTTCCTTTTGCTTTTTTGACCACTTTGGAAAAATTTTGCGCTAAATCCTTCCACCACCCCAACTCCCACCACCAATGGGACACGTGGCGCCACCTCATTGCTTGGCGGGCCTTAGCCAACATATTTTCCTTCATGCGGGCTTTCTAGCCAAAAATTTTCCTTTGCACCTCCACCAACTCTCTTGGAAATTATTTCTAACTTACCTTCACTGACCCAACCTCCTCTACCATGTGGCACCATTTCATTGGTCATGGGCTGTCTAGGGAAAATTTCCCCAAAAAACTCCGAGCCATAACTCAAAAATTACAAGGAGTTAGGAGGAAAATTTTACCTTTCTGGAAAGGGGAAGAAAAATCCTATCTGATGAAGCTATTTCCAGAAACCTTTGAGTTCCTGAAATTTTTAAAATTTGATATTGAAGAACAAGGAAGGAAAGAATGAAGGTAAGTTAGCCAAAATAAGTAGGGGGCTCATTTTGTATAACAATTTTGGTGACTTAGAGGGGTCATCCTCCTGCTAGATGAAATATCATTAGCCTTTGAAGCATCCATTGGGCATGGAGTCAAGCATGATAAACAATTCTGATCTGAACTATGAAAATCTGACCTCTGAGCCACTTGGAAACCCACTAAAAATTTGGAGCTGATCTTCACCAAAATGCCACCGAAATGAACTGCAAGAGCAACCAAAACAACACCAAACAACTATGTACAAAACTTAAAATCATACATGCTCCAAATGGAACATGCAGAGTGTGCATAAGCACTTCTTCTGCTGAAAGAAAACCTACCTACTCTACTCTAACTGGAAGTAAAGGTGAGCTAAACAAATCTCATCTGGTTGTGCAAAACAACTTCATTTCTTCAAAATTCGTAGCCATGCAAATGATTTGGAGTGAGTATGGCTGCTTGGATGAGTGGAAAATCAACAAGAATAAGGTCTTCTACCCAAATCAACAAGGTGTCATCTGAAAGAAAATCCAATACCTCTTTTAGTTGCTCTGCATTTGGATTGAAGAGGCATTGCAGTTGATCCTTGACACTTTGTAGCTCATCCTCATGCTTAGAAGCAAGCATGACTGGTTGTGACTTCTCCTTTGGCTCCAATGAAGCCAAATACCTTATTGGGCAAGGTCTGATCTATTTGATATGCCCAATTCTATGATTTTCAACTCCAAAAATGGAGTCTTCTTGTAGACCTTCTTGAATGGATGGTGTGGAAGCAATGGTAGAACTTTTCTGCCCTTTCTCTTCCTCTAATGAAGAACATGGAAGATTTAAATCTTCCAATCTTGATTCCAAAGAGCTGCTATAAGATGCAAGCTACTGCAAATGAAATTTCTCCTCCATGACAACGGGTCAAGTGTTTGGAATGTGGATGATGAAGGAGAAAATGGTGTGATTTCAACTGGTTCCTCTTCATCAAAATAGTCCTCCAAATCGATGATAAAACTACCTCATTGCTGTCCTTTGCAAAATTCTCAACCTCCTCCATGGTGTTCTTTTGATTTGCAACTTGATCACCATGTTTATCTTCATTCTCAAAGGTGAAGTTTGAAAGATAAAACTCCTCTTCAACGTTGGAGCTTGAAGAGAATGAAGTAGAAGGAAGAACCCAAGGTTCTTCTATAGCCTATTTTGTGCTCAATGTTTTGAATCTGCACTTTTCTCCTCCACATCTAGAATGTGCTCCTCTTCTTTTGGATTTGGAGCAGCTTCTCCTTCCTCTGCTACTTGAGGACATTCTTGCTCTTGATTGAACTCTTCCTCTAGCATGAATTTTTCAAATCAAACTCTTCAATCTTGCTTCTCTAGAGGACAAGTTGGGCTACAAGATCTCTTTTAGAGATTTCTTCTTCCATGGCTGATTGTGCAGCTTCAATTAGATCAACATTTTCTTCAAGTAGAGTGCCAACATGGACACTACATTCTAAGAAAACTGATTGCTGATCTGCTTCTTCTTTTTGCTCTTTTTCTGCTGCAACAAAATCAACCTTGGCCACCACTTGTTCTTCAACTTTAACCTCCTCTGAAGGCTTAACCAACAAAGGAATTTTCTCAATCCCATATCTAAGAGCCAAGCTTACTAAGCTCTTAATCATTCCTTCTTTGCTTGGTTCTTCCTCTTGCTGTCCTTCATGACTGATTTTTGTAATTTCTTCTTCCCCACATGGAATTGGGAAGGCAAGAGGAGAAATAGGTTAGAGTTCAACCAATTTTGCATTTGTTTGTGGTGGTGGAGGAGGTAGAAATTCTTGTTTGTTTGGAGGGAATGGCTGTTTGGAAGGGAAAATGATAGAAGAATTGAGATGAGGTGGAAGACTAGGGGATGGAGAAATGGAATCAACACTTGGGGCAAGCATGGGATGGATTTAGAATTTGGCATTCAAAATGAGATGGTGCTGCTTGAGGAATGGAAGGAGAAAAACCAGATGATGGTGTAGAACTTACCCATTGACAAGGTTGCTCAACACCAAATTTATAGGCCTCTATCTCCACTGTCCATTGTGTAAGTTGGGGCAACATCTCCACCATGAAGTCCAGCTTCTCCTGAGGGCTTAAGTGTCTTGGAAAAGGGCCTCCCATATACAGGGTGCTCTAAAACCAATTTGAAATGCCTTCATTTTTGCTTGATCCCTTGATTGCACTATGCCAATCTCCATTTTTTGGATCTTCTCCACAAAATCTAGCATTTTCTTCTCGATTGCCCTCATCATATGCATACTCTTGCTCTTAGAAAGCTCCATAGCCAAACTGATTTTGGCACTACTACTCATATGGGTATGTATGCTGATTTTGAATTTGTTAAAAATGCTAATTTGAAGGATTTGAAAAACATGTTGGAGGTGGGAAACATTGTTGCTGTTGTAAATGTGAATTCCATGATGGAAATGAAGTCATGATTGCACAAATTCATGGAATGAAAGAAGATGGAAGAGATGGAAAGAAGAATGGATGGAAAATGAATGGAAAGTAGTTCTACAACTCGAGAGAATGAGTTTTTACCGGATGGAGTCGCGATGATGTGCTTTTGAATATGCCTCAAAGGGTGAATCCTTAACAGGACACACCAACTAGTCAAAAATAAAGTTGAAGACCTCTAAGGTCCCACGAGGCATGCCAAAAATGTTAGTGAAAATTCACAGCACCTCAAATGACCCATGGATTTGGTTTTCTAAGGCAATGTCATTTTGTGTGAATGCACAACATTGAGCTTTCCCAAAGTGTGGGACCTTTGCAAATGGAGAAAGCTCTCCAGAGAAGGTGGTTCCTCTTCCTAAACTACCTGCCACAAGCTATTCCAATGTAGGAAAGCTAATCTAATCCTAATATAACTATGCCAAGGAGACAAAGAGAGAGAAAAGAGGGAAAAATAGAGCCTACACTAAAACGGTGATACACCATAGAAGGAAAATGCTAAACATCTATCAAAACTGCCATGGAACAAGGAGAGGTGAGCAATGGAAAGGATGGAAAAATGCATCACAGACCCAAAGATGGATTTCACACAAAAATGTTCCAAAAATCCATGAACACAACTCCAAAACCTATAATGGACATTCAAACATGCACAAATACACATGCAATGAAAGAGAGGCAAGAAGAAAACAAGCAAAAACGAGCAAGGATGGACAAATGCATCACAAAACATGTTTTTATTGCTCCAAAGTTTGCACATAACATCATTTCATGGGAAGAGGAAAAAAATGCCATTACAGAGCATGGGAGAGGTTCTAACTCCATTTTGACCCCTAGGGAAGAAAAAAGAAGGAGAGGCAGAGAGAAGAATGGTGAACAACTTTTTACAAATGAGCCAAAACTAGATTTTAACCATCAAACAAAATGAAGAAAGGTAAAAAATGTGGGAAAATTTGATTTGAAACTCCAACCATCAACAAATCCCTTCAATCTCACCTGCAAAGTAATGGGCTTCATGGACAAACTCATATGCACCAAAGTACATTGCTCTACAGAGCAAGAAAGAGGCCCATACTTCATTAATTTTGGTGGTTGGGGTGGTTTTCTGTGTTTTTTGCATGCCAGAGACATTTTCCCATTTTTCTCCCACAAATATCCATCAAAATATAAAATTTAATACTCCATCGTGTAGAGGATCTCAACATATTTCCATTGATATAAAGAATTGAAAATCGAGCTCGAGATCAAACGTTATGCCCCTCTGAAGGTTTTGGGCAAAAATGGCAATTTTAGGGCAAAATGGCAATTTTAGAGAAAAATGGAAATTTTAGGGAAAATTTTCCGAAACTTGAAAATTTTCACTTTTGGAAAATTTTCCCAAAAACTCCGTGCCTCCGCCACTCCAGGACACGTGTTGCTTTCCAATTCATTGATGGAAACGCATGGGCTCAAACTTCACTTTTTCCTTCTGATTTTTAATTGTGAAAATTTCCCAAAATTTCCTCGCCCCGCCTCTCCCGGTGACACGTGTTAGCTTCATGTTGGATGTAGAGGTGCAGCCCAACATTTTCCTTTTAACTTTTTTGACCACTTTTGGAAAATTTTGTTAAATCCTTCCGCCGCCCCAACTCCCACCACCGAATGGACATGTGGCGCCACCTCATCTGCTTGGCGGGCCTTAGCCAACATATTTTCCTCCGCGGGCTTTCTGGCCAAAATTTTCCTTTGCACCTCCGCCCAACTCTCTTGGAAAATATTTCTAACTTACCTTCGCTAACCTAACCTCCTCCTTGCCATGTGGCACCATTTCAATGGTCATGGGGCTTGTCTTGGGAAAATTTCCCCAAAAAACTCCGCCAGCCATAACTCAAAATTACAAGGAGTTAGGAGAAATTTTTACCTTTCTCGAAAGGTGAAGAAAAATCCTATCTAATGAAGCTCTATTTCTAGAAACCTTTGAGTTCTAAAATTTGTAAAATTTGATATTGAAGAACAAGGAAGGAAAGAATGAAGTCAAGTTAGCCAAAATAAGCGGGGGCTCATTTTGGATAACAATTTTGGTGACTCAAAGGGGTCATCTTCCCGTTAGATGAAAGATCATTAGCCTTTGAAGCATCCATTGGGCATGGAGTCAAGCTTGATAAACAATTCTGATCTGAACTATGAAAATCGACCTCTGAGCCACTTGAAACCCACTTAAAATTTGAGTTGATCTTCACAAAATGCCACTTTGAAATGAACTGCAAAGAGCAAACCAAAACAACACCAAAAACTATGTACAAAACTTAAAATCATACATGCTCCAAATGGAACATGCAGTGTGCATAAGCACTTCTTCTGCTGAGAGAAAACCTACCTACTCTACTCTAACTGAAGCAAAGGTGAGCTAAACAAATCCTCGCAATGGGTTGTGCAAAATAACTTCATTTCTTCAAAATTCGTGAGCCATGCAAATGATTTGGAGCTGAGTATGGCTGCTTGGATGAGTGGAAAATCAACAAGAATAAGGTCTTCTACCCAAATCAACAAGGTATCATCTCGAAAGAAAATCCAATACCTCTTTTAGTTGCTCTGCATTTGGATTGAAGTGGCATTGTAGTTGATCCTTGACACTTTGTAGCTCATCATCATGCTTAGAAGCAAGCATGACTGGTTGTGACTTCTCCTTTGGCTCCAATGAAGCCAAATACCTGATTGGGCAAGGTCTGATCTATTTGATATGCCCAATTCTATGATTTTCAACTCCAAAAATGGAGTCTTCTTGCAGACCTTCTTGAATGGATGGTGTGGAAGCAATGGTAGAACTTTTCTGCCCTTTCTCTTCCTCTAATGAAGAACATGTAAGATTTAAATCTTCCAATCTTGATTCCAAAGAGCTGCTATAAGATGCAGGCTGCTGCAAATGAAATTTCTCCTCCATGACAATAGGGTCAAGTGTTTGGAATGTGGATGATGAAGGAGAAAATGGTGTGATTTCAACCGGTTCCTCTTCATCAAAATAGTCCTCCAAATCTGACAGATAAACTGCCTCATTGTTGTCTGCTACAAATTCTCAACCTCCTCCATGGTGTTATTTTGATTTGTAACTTGATCACCATGTTTATCTTCATTCTCAAAGGTGAAGTTTGAAAGATAAAACTCCTCTTCAACGTTGGAGCTTGAGAGAGAATGAAGTAGAAGGAAGAATCAAGGTTCTTCTATAGCCTATTTGTGCTCAAAGCTTTTGAATCTGCACTTTTCTCCTCCACATCTAGAATGTGCTCCTCTTCTTTTAGATTTGGAGAGCTTCTCCTTCCTCTACTTGCTTGAGGAAAATCTTGCTCTTGATTGAACTCTTCCTCTAGCATGAAGTTTGTCAAATCAAACTCTTCAATCTGCTGCTCTAGAGGACAAGTTGGGGCTGCAAGATATCTCTTAGAGATTTCTTCTTCCATGGCTGATTTTGCAACTT
The DNA here is from genome assembly GCA_018340775.1 of Taxus wallichiana var. yunnanensis. Lineage (NCBI taxonomy): Eukaryota > Viridiplantae > Streptophyta > Pinopsida > Cupressales > Taxaceae > Taxus > Taxus wallichiana. The sequence goes on from CM031238.1 coordinate 846,769,258, forward strand.
CAATTAGATCAAAATTTTCTTCAAGTAGAGTGCCAACATGGACACTACATTATGAGCAAAACTTATTGTTGATCTTCTTCTTCTTTTTGCTCTTCTTCTACTATGCAACAAAATCAACCTTGGCCACCACTTGTTCTTCAACTTTAATCTCCTCTGAAGTATTAACCAACAAAGGAATTTTCTTAATCCCATATCTAAGATCCAAGCTTACTAAGCTCTTAATCATTCCTTCTTTTCTTGGTTCTTCCTCTTGCTGTCCTTCATGACTAATTTTTGCAATTTCTTCTTCCCCACATGGAATTGGGAAGGTAAGAGGAGAAATTGGTTGGAGTTCAACGAATTTTGCATTTGCTTAGGGTGGTGGAGAAGGTAGAAATTCTTGTTTGTTTGGAGGGAATGGCTGCTTGGAAGGGAAAAGGATAGAAGAATTGAGATGAGGTGGAATACTAGGGAATGGAGAAATGGAATCAACACTTGGGGCAACATGGGATGGATTTAGAATTTGGCATTCAAAATGAGATGGTGTTGCTTGTGGAATGGAAAGAGAAAAACCAGATGATGGTGTAGAACTTACCCATTGACAAGGTTGCTCAACACCAAATTTATAGGCCTCTATCTCCACCATCCATTGTGTAAGTTGGGGCAACATCTCCACCATGAAGTCTAGCTTCTCCTGAGGGCTTAAGTGTCTTGGAAAAGGGCCTCCCCATGGACATGGTGCTCTGAAACCAATATGAAATGCCTTCATTTGTGCTTGAGCCCTTGATTGCACCATGCCAATCTCCATTTTTTGGATCTTCTCCACAAAATATGCATTTTCTTCTTGACTTCCCTCATCATATGCATACTCTTGTGCTTGATATGCTTCAAAGCCAAACTGACTTTGGCATTTGCTGCTCATATGGGTATATGTATGCTGATTTTGAATTTGTTCAAAATGCTGATTTGAAGGAGTTGTAAAACATGTTGGAGGTGGGAAACATTGTTGCTGTTGTAAATGTGAATTCCATGATGGAAATGAAGTCATGATTGCACAAATTCATGGAATGAAAGAAGATGGAAGAGATGGAAAGAAGAATGGATGGAAAATGAATGGAAAGTAGTTCTACAACTCAAAGAATGAGTTTTTACCGATGGAGTCATTAGATGTGCTTTTGAATATGCCTCCAAAGGGTGAATCCTTAACAGACACACACCAACTTGTCAAAAATAAAGTGGAAGACCTCTAAGGTCCCACCAGGCATGCCAAAAATGTTATTGCAAATTCACAGCACCCCCAAAATGACCTATGGATATGCTTTTCTAAGGCAATGTCATTTGGTGTGAATGCACAACATTGAGCTTTCTCAAAGTGTGGGACCTTTGCAAATGGAGAAAGCTCTCCAGAGAAGGCTGGTTCCTCTTCCTAAACTACCTACCACAAGTGTCTATTCCCAAGCAGGAAAGCTAATCTAATCCTAATTTAACTATTTCAAGGAGACAAAGAGAGAGAAAAAGAGGGAAAAATAGAGCCTACACTAAAATGGTGATACACCAGAGAAGGAAAATGCTGAACATCTATCAAAACTACCATGGAACAAGGAAAGGCGAGCAATGGAAAGGATGGCAAAATGCATCACAGACCCAAAGATGGATTTCACACAAAAATGTTTCAAAACTACATGAACACAACTCCAAAACCTACAATGGAAATTCATACATGCACAAATACTGCTGCAATGAAGAGAGGTAAGAAGAAAACAAGAAAAAACGAGCAAGGATGGACAAATGTATCACAAAACACATTTTTATTGCTCCAGAAGTTTGCACAAAACATCATTTCACTGGTAAGAGGAAAAAAACACCATTACAGAGCATGGGAGGAGGTTCTAACTCCATTTTTGACCACAGGGAAGAAAAAAAGAAGGTAGAGAGCAGAGAAGAATGGTGAACAACTTTTTACAAATGAGCCAAAATCTGCTTTTAACCATCAAATAGAATGAAGAAAGGTGAAAACGGGAAAATTTGATTTGAAACTCCAACCATCAAAAATCCCTTCAATCTCACTCGTAAAGTGATGGGATTCATGGAAAAACCCGTACGCCAAAGTACATTGCTCTGTAGAACAAGAAAGAGGCCCATACTTCATTAATTTTGGTGGTTAGGGTCATTTTCCTGTTTTTTTGCATGCGAAAATGTTTTCCCATTTTTCTCCCAAAAATATCCACCAAAATCTAAAATTGAAGACTCCATCATGTAGATAATCTCAACATATTTCCATTGATATAAAGAACGTGAAAATCCGAGCTCGGGATCGAAAGTTATGCCCCTCTCAAGGTTTAGGGAAAAGTTTGCAATTTTATGGCAAAATTTCGGTTGGCGGGCGAAACTTGAAAATTTTCCCTTTTGGAAAATTTTCCTAGAAAACTCCACACCTCGACCACTGGGACACGTGTCACTTCCCAATTCACTGATGGAAACACGGGCTCAAACTTCACTTTTTTCCTTTTGATTTTTCATTGGGAAAATTTCCCAAAATTTCCCCCCCGCTCTCTCGGTGACACGTGTCAGCTTCTGGTTCGGCGCGGAGGTGCAGCCCAACATTTTCCTTTTAAGTTTTTTACCACTTTGGAAAATTTTGCCAATCCTTTTTCCACCCCGACTCCCCCCACCGACTGGACACATAGTGCCACGTCATTTTAGCTTGTGGGCCTTAGCCAACATGTTTTCCTCCATGGGATTTCGGTCCAAAATTTTCCTTTGCGCCTCCGCCAACTCTCTTGGAAAAATTTTCCAACTTACCTCCACCGACCCGACCTCCTCTACCACGTGGCACTATTTCATTGGCCGCGGGCTTGTCTTGGGAAAATTTCCCCAAAAAACTCCGCCGAGCCATAACTCAAAAATTACAAGGAGTTAGGAGGAAAATTTTACCTTTCTAGAAAGGGGAAGAAAAATTCTATCTGATGAAGCTATTTCTAGAAACCTTTGAGTGCTTGAAATGTGTAAAATTTGATATTGAAGCACAAGGAAGGCAAGAATGAAGGAAAGTTAGCCAAAATAAGCAGGGGGCTCATTTTGGATAACACCTCTATCACCCAAATCACGAGGTAGGCCCTGTCACAAATATAAACGATATAGAAAGAATTTCCCCTTTGTCGATTTCACTCCTGGTGGTTTGCTAGCCGATGAAAAAATGTTATGTAACTCTATGATACCACCTCCCATGGATGAGATGGCATCATGCTACCAGGCTCCTAAATATGCAATTCTAAACAAAATGATGTATGTCATGGGCTACCAAGGGTATGGTTGTGGTACGCATGAACAAGGAGTGCGTGAACCTATTTTGGAACCCCACAAAAATGTGCAAATATGGTATCAATTCGACCATATGGGTATATTTATCCAAATTGTTATGCCACTTCTTTTGAATGCGAAGATAGTGAGTCAAGTTATGAAAGTGAAACAGATTCCTGGTGTAGTCTTTACGAAGACCTTTCCTCCACCAATCTATTTTCTAATACGACTATATTGACCATATCCCTTGCCTTACCTATCCCGTTCCTAAATTAAACCTCATTTATCCTTCCTTTTCTAAATTGGGACCAACAACAACATGTACTGCGATTGACTTATTTTCCAATGATGAGGCTATTTGTGAGTTTATGGGTATCCGAGATGACATCCCAACAGGTGATCATAAAAAGGATTCTTCATTAACTTTGACACATGTACATATTTTGGGGAGGATGTTGAGTTTTGTGGTCATCAAAATAAAGTAAAAATCAAGGGAAATTTTTCCATAGAGAAGCCTTGCAAAAAGAACAAGTCCAAGTCTTACAATGAAAACCTTTTTGAGGCATTGGTAGACAAACAAAAGGAAAAATTAAAGGACAAAGAAATTGACTTATCCAAGGGTGAAAATATCATCGAGACACCCTTGAGGTAGATCTCAATCTCCCCTTTGATCCTACGTGCATGGAAGAAGAATCTAAGATTCTTGTGGAGGATACTATTGAGGTCAACATCGAGAATAAAAGAATTGCCTAGGATGGTTAAGTTGGGAGCTTTTCTCTCGGATCAAGAACATAAGACATTTGTCTCACTTTTGCATGAATTCTCAAACATATTTTCTTGGTCCGATGTGGACATGCCAGGACTTAATCTAACATTAGTAGTGCATAATATTGTTGTGCACCCAGATGCAAAGCCTATTAAGAAAAAGCTCAGGAAAATGCATCCTTGTGTTACCTTGTTGGTTAAAGAGGAGTTGGAAATATTATTGGTAGTTGATAAGGCTAGAATATGTCTCAATAATGTACAATAAATGATCTTATTTGAATCTCCTTTTTATCAAGTTTGATTACATTTTGTGACTTTTGTTTGATCTAATATAAGTTAGGATGTAATAGTCCATCTTTTGTTGATTGTAGTTATAACGTTTAAAAACTCTGAAATTTCTAATTAAGTGCTTTGGAAACTCATTTTGTAATAAAACAGGTCACAATTAGGTGGAAGAACAAATATGAAGTGGATTGCATGTTTTTGGAAGCATTGGAATCAATATGGTTTAGTTCCGAACTGCTAGACTTAGTTCCGAACTCCACCACGCAGTTATGAGTTCTGTCACTTAGTTCTGGAACTCTAGTACTTAGTTTTGGAATTATTGGAATTAGTTCCGAACTCCTGCAGATAGCTCCAAAACTCTCTCGGTTAGACTTGGAATGATTTCCTTTAGTTCTGAAACTCTTCTAAAGTTCAAACCTATAAAAATCTATTCCAAATAGCGGTGATTTGTCAAATGAATGATCTTATCAATTAGGAGCAGATTAGAAGACTTCCGACTCTCTATACTGCGAGATCCGAGGATAATTATCACATAGTTATGACGTCCAACCATGTTCCAATTCAACATCTATTCTTGGCATGATTCAATTCCATCGTATCATTGGAACAATTTACGGCCATAAATGCACCCCTGGAAGAAGTATATACATATAGACCTGCAGATAGATTAAAAAAAAAGAAAAAACATATATAGATCGATACATAGAGGATTAGACAGAGGGATAGAAAGAACCAGTATGTATTTTGTAATGTAGAACATTTTATCAATAAAATAGCCATTTATGTTTTGAGAGAAAATTAAGTTGTCCAATCTTGTTTCGAGGTGGAGCAAGGGCCCACTCCTCCAAGAACCAGGATCCTCATTTTTGTTGGTATTTATATTTTTAAAGCAAATAGTGTAGATCTGTTAAATTTGTAAATGCTTTCAATTCCTTAAGTTGAAATTTGTTGTAGACTTGTCCCTGTAGGTGTTCTAGATTAAGTTCTTATTTCTTTGCAATCATTTTCCAAGAATTCTCAATTGTGTGTTTATTTCTGTAATGTGTGTTTATTTTCAACAATCTATTTCATTCCATAAATGTGTGTTTATTTCTAGCAATTCATTTCTGCAAAGAGTGTTTCTTTCCAACAAGTTTTCCTAGTGTGATTTCAATAAAGGTTTTGGCCAAGAAGTCCTTAAGACATTACAAACACCCCTCATAAAAAAATAAACAAAAAGAAACCTACAATCAATTACTAGATCACTAAGATTACTCTTGTTGCATATAGCTTCAGACACACCCTTGGTTTGAATATGACATCAACAGAAAGTTGATAAAATGAAGGGAATAATGACACCCATCAGCGGTAGGATTCATTTGGCCTATTGATTACTCAAAGTGGATTTCAAATGTTGTACCTATATAGAAAAATCCCATAGGTATCATAATTTATACGATTTTAGAGACATAAAAAAATCTTGTCCTAAGGATGACTTTCCTCTCCCCAATATTGACATGATTGTTGATTCCATGACTAGTTATGAAATGCTATCACTCATGGATGTTTTTTCAAGTTATAATCAGATTAAGATTACAGAGGAGGATCAACATAAGATAAATTTCACAACCCCTTGGGGACATTCTGATTACCAAGTCATGCCCTTTGGCCTCAAGAATGTAGGCGTAACTTATTAGTGGGCTATGACCATCATCTTTCATGATATGATCAACGACATAATGGAATATTATGTAGATAATATCCTAGGAAATTCTAGAATGAGAGAAGATCATCCAGATATTCTACAACACATCTTTCAACGTCTAAGGGACTACAAGGTCCATCTCAATCCAAAGAAATGTGTCTTTAGTGTGTTATCGGGAAATTACTAGGTTTTATTGTATCACGGAGGGGAATTAAAGTAGACCCAGCTAAGGTCTCGAATATCACAAAGATTCCTCCTCCTATAAACATAAAACAACTATGCAACTTGTAGGGGAAAATTCAAGCAATCATGAGATTCATTTCCCAACTCACAGATAAGTGCCATTTGTTTACGCATCTTCTCAAGAAAGATGTTAACTTTCTATGGGGTCTAGAACAACAACAAGAATTTGTATTTCTTAAAGAATATCTTTCAAAACCCCTATTCTAATGCCACATACTGTAGGAAAACCACCATTTGTTGTATATTTCTGCTACACAATTTGCAATTGGAGCACTCTTGGCCCAATATGACAAGGAGCAGAAGGAAAAAGTTGTATATTATTTAAGTCGGACATTGATTGCTTATGAGCTCAATTATCCATAGATCAAAAAGGCTTGCTTGGCCATAATTTTTGCCTTTCAAAATTGCATCATTATTTGCTAAACAAAAAGTCAAGCTAATATCAAAGGTGGACCCACTGAAATATTTGTTATCAAAGCCAACACTTACAAGAAAGATGGCCAATTGATCATCTTACTCAATGAATTTGATATCAAGTATGTTCACCAAAAATCAATCAAGGGGTAGGTACTGACAGATCAATTAGTTGAAGCCCCTTTACCAGGTACAAAACCATTGAGTTTGGAACTTCCAGATGCTTCACTCATGTATATCGAGGAATCCATAACATGGAAAATGTCTTTTGATGGATCCTTCACATTCCATGGTTCGGAGTAGGAGTTGTGCTTATAACTCCTTCAGGGGACTTGATCCCACAAGATTTCAAAATAGGATTCCCATGCACAAACAACATAGTGGAATATGAAGCTCTCATTGTAGGGATGAAGATAGATATATGTTGGGACATCAAGAAACTCAATGTGATTGGAGATTCTATGTTGATTATCAAACAAGTTACAGATGAGTATAAAGTTAAGGATGAAAAACTCATTCCTTATAAAAATGGTTGATACATTAAAAGAGTTCTTTGTGTAGATTACCTTTGGATAGATTCCTAGAGGGAAAAATCGAGTGGCATATGCCATGGATACGATGGGTTATTTATTACGCATCCCACCTAGATAGAATGATATACCCTTCTTTGTGGATCACTTATTGACACCAACATACAACATGGATGAGTCTTGTCTGATATGTGAAGTTGTTGGTCCCCATTCACCATGGTACCTTGATATTTTCAATTACCTTCAGGATGGAAGCTTCCCTATAGACATTTCCCATTATGATAAAAGAATCCTTATCTAGCTTATAGCCCGCTACACCTTACTTGGGGATACTTCTATTATAGAGGGTATGACAGGAATCTATTGAGCTATCTTAATACTGACGAATCCATATTAGAAATAAAGGAGGTTCACAAAGGTATCTATGGGGCCCATACAAATGGGATAGTCCTAACCAAGAAGATACTAAGAGTAGGATATTATTGGCCTACCATGGAAAATTATTGTTGCAAGTATGTAAAGAAGGTTTTCTTTGTCAAAAATATGACAATTTGATTCATGCACCAACGCAATCCTTGACAGCCTATTACAACACCATGGACTTTTTCAAAGTTGGGACTTGATCTCATTGGAAAGCTTACCTCGGTCTCAAGTACTCAACCCCTTATTACCGTGGATGTGTTATGTAAATGATTTCAAATTAGTCTCAAGTACTCAACCCCTTATTACCCTCAAGGTAATGGGCATGCTGAGGCCAAAAATAAAACCCTTATCCATATTATGGAGAAGATGGTGAAAATAAATGGCCGTAACCGACATCTACATATTCACCCAACCCTATGGGCATACAAAACATCCATCCATACCCTTCTTGAGTACAACTCCATATTACCTAGTATTTGATGTTGAAGCCATTTTACCTCTTGAGATCGAGCTCCCCTCTTTGTGTATAGAATTGAGAGAGTATCTAGATAAAGAGGAGGATTACATAGTAGCTTGGGTAATAGAGAGGAGAGTTATTAGATGAGAAGATACTTCACGTCGTTGGTCCCTTTAAAGTGTATCATTATTGAGTTTGTAGAATTCATAACAAAGAATGCTTCCTCACCAATTTGAGGTAAGAGACCTTTTGATGAAGGAAAATCAATTCAACACCACTAAGGACCATGAAAAGAAAGGCAAGTTTGAGCCAAACTGGTTAGGGCCATATGTTGTGGTCACTAAATATGATTCAAGTGCTTACAAGTTTGCCCACTCAGATGGTGATGAACTAAAGGAACCCATGAATGCCATGCATCTCAAGTGGTTCTATGATTGAGTATGGGGTTCCTAAAAATTAGAAAATCAAACAAAAAAGTAAAGAGAAACCAATGCATCCAAGTGTAAAAACCATGCAATTGTGGCACTTTGGACAAGTCCTTTGGTGAAAACCGGTTTCGGCATGATTGGAGGGTCCGTTGTTCACAAGCATCTCAAAATATAGGATTATGATGGCTTTATCCTAAGCTAGTCCTTGCCTATGTTTGAGATACTTTTGAGCCTATCCCTCTTGGCCTTGATCCGGATGATCCAAATTTTGTGTGCAAAGAGTTTTCTTTGTATATTCCCATCTCACGCTGGGGAAACTTTACATCTTCAATTCTTGAACATACACATGACATTCTTCCCTTGTACATCCCATCTAACGCTGGGGCATCCATGTTTCTTCGTTTCCTTGCACATAGCTTTGGAAGACTATCGGAGAAAATCCTATACCCCCACATAATATTGGAGTTCTTTTCATTAGTAATACTTCACACTTTTGAAATGCGGATAATATTCAAAATTTGTTTTCTCTATTACTTATGTTCTTACGCAAAGGGAAGGACAGATGCCAAACAACTTGAAAGTATGGATGAAAAACACTTTGGTAATGAAATATTTATTTTCTCCATTAATATTGGAAGGTGATAAGATTTAAAGATGCCTTGTGGGGAGAATTTCACCAATCATTTGGTAAAATCATACAAATAGAAATTAACCATCTTGGGTGTATATTGAGAGCACATAAAATTTCCTTGATACCGAAGTTTGATACAAATTTGTAGCGAGTGCACGCTAGCCTCATGTATTGCATGTTTTATAAATTTGTGTATTTGGTCTAAAATAATGTTAGGTTGAAGATTTATTATCAATATGATAAAAAGAGATATGTATAACCATCATAATTTCAGTAATGTGTTTTTTAAACATACAATTTATAGTATTATATGCATTGAAGAGAGATATTCTACGGAAAAACAACTACACTATATTAAGTAAAAGATATTTTATAGTTAATTTATTTTATTTCATTATATTTGTAATTATGATTTTTTATGCATTAGTCACTAGCTTTACTATTATACTCCATGTGATATGTAAAAACAACATGAACTTACAATTTATATCAATGATCAAATGGTCAAATGTTTAAGTAAAGAAATTGGTCTACTCATAAGAATATTTAACAATACTCGAAACATATTAGTTTACTTACCACTTAACTCCTTCCATTAGTTAAATACATTTGAATGGATTATGAAACCATATATTATGTCCATGTTTTTTTACTTTAATTTTATCTTTATATACTTATACTAAAAATAGATACAAACAACTCTAAACAGAGCATCCTAAAATAAAAATATAGTCATATAAAATCTACGCATGTTGTGCATGCTTACAACATAGAAATATTTTTTTATTTATATTTATCTATTTTCCTAACAATAGAGGATCTAATCAAAACAATTGTGTGTGTTAAAGCTAAACTTAGATTTCCAAAAAATATACGGGCGAAATTACATCCACATTCCAACAAATTATATTTCCTTTGGAGCATCATAAAAGAAAACAAAAAGGAATCAAGGCCAATCACTACAAAAGATAGCTCGGTTCAAGTTCACCACTATTGACTAAGTTCACCTTTAGTCCTTCAATATTATACTTCGTGCAAGTGCAAGTGCAATTGTTTAGGGGGTTAAGCATGATTTAACTATCCTATCAAATATTTGTGTCATTTAGAAAACCTAACTATTGTTCTTCACAAATGCCAACTATCGATTTCAAATCGTTGAGTATAATATAGACTTGCAAGAAATCCTTAAACACTTAGTAGTAGGTAATTTTGATTACTCTATTCAATGCCTAGGTAATCAACACTATTTAACCCAATATAAAAATAGGCTGTGTAGGATGAAGTATACATACATACAAGAACCACATTAAGCTATATGTATATTTGAATCCAAGATTCGATCACTGCTTGGAGGTTGGCCCATATACTATGAAGGGTGTCGATAAATAAAACAAACCCTATAGTATAAGGAAAAATGAGTCAGGGATTTGAAAGGTTTTTCTCCCACCATTCAATGAACTTAGCAATCAAACAATGCTTGATGTACTCATTGAGATCCTTCATGATGTTTTCGAAGAGTTGACATTCAAGTATCCACCTCGAACCTAAAAATATAAAAAGTGATGTTGGCTTAATTATACAATAAATTAATCACATCATATTTGTAATTAAACATGCAAAGATATTATAGTCATTAAGAATATGAAGTGAAAAATATATTAAGGAAGAAAAATAAAGGAGGAATAGAAAGATAATGAAATCCACCATAATATAAGACAACTAAATTTATTTAATATTAAAACTGATTTTAAGAAGAAAACTAATTATATTTCATCTTTATTTTGTGTATTTTATAAAAAAATATAAATAAACAATTAAAGTAGAAAAACATGGACATATAACCCATTCAAATGAATTTAAATAAAGGAAGCATTTAAGTGGTAAGTAAACTAATTTTTTTAGTATTGTTAAATATTCTCTTAGGTAGGCCAATATTTACTTAAACATTTTTTTATATAAAGTTAAAAAATATTTGATTTTGAAGGGATAAAAGAACCAATATTTACACCAAGAGAAGCCAAGTTAAAAGTGACCAAAAGAAGAGGTAGGGTTGAAACCAAAGAAGAAGCAAAGCCAAATTAATGTAAGCAACACCAAAATCTAGATCAAGGAGACTTGACCCAAAAAGAGAGAGCTTGACATTAAGAACCCCCATTGAAAGCCACTAAAACATGACTTTGAGTGACATGATCTAACCTCATGAAATAATGTTTCTTATGATGGACCTTAGTCCATCCACCCCTATTCACCATGGAATCAAACATTTCCAACAAAAAACTGCCATGAGTCGTAATTTCAACCTACCCGAGGATCACCTCAAGTCGGCCATCCACATCAACATCCAAATGCCACTTCTTCATCGAATCATCACAAATGGGTGGGGACATCACATCCAAGGCGAATAAGGAACATATTTTGAGTTTGTTCTCAGTAACACCTACCTCGCTAACACTTGATTCAAAATTTGAATCAAAGTTTGGTACTTAAACATTTGAATCTAAATTTGATTCAAAGTTTGGTATTAAACATTTGATCGTTTGATTGTTGACATAAGTTATAGGTTCATGTCAACATTTTTACATGTCACATGGAGTGCAATCATAGAGCTAATGACCATTACAAAAGAAATCACAATCACATGTATAATAAGGTGGAACAAATTACTTACAAAATATCTTTTAATTAATATATTGTCATTGTCCATATAAAATATCTCTCTTGAATACATGTATTAATTTAAATTTTACATTAAAAACCATCTTATTTTTTTTTCGAGTTGATATGTCTCTTCTTTCTCATAGTCATCATAATCTTCAAGCTAACCTAATTCTAGACCAAATAAATATATTTATAAAACATAAAATAAATACATGAGGCTATCCCACACTCGTTACAAATTTGTTTCAAACGTAGATATGAAGGACATTTTATGTTCTCTTAATATACACCCAACATGGTTAATCTTCTACCTTGTTTGAGAAGCATTCTTATTACCTTTCAACAATGCAAAAATGTTTCCATTTTAGGAAAATGGTAAAAGTTGGGGGTTTTGAAAGGACCCTCATCCTTGTACAATAAGCCCTTGAGGATGGATAAAACATTACAACAAGATCAGAGAGAAACAACCCCCAACATAAAAAAGTGGGACACGAAGAAAAAAGAAGAAAAGAAAATAAAAAATTGCAACAACAATTGTTGAGACCAGATTACCTAGAAAACTCCCGTACTTGGGATCTTAGAAAATAAGAATTATTTTTGCATTTAACGAGCGTCCATTTGTCAATACTATTAGGATTTGCATTTTCGTTTGAGTAATATGGAATTCAAACCTCAAGAGAAGCTAAAGTACCAACATTTGGTGTCACAGTAGTGGAAATGGTATTAGCGGCGATAGTAGTAGCGATAGGAATCGACATCGCATCACTTGATCCATCAAAACAACTTTTGTATCCACAGAAAATGACATACTAGGGAGGAAGTAATAACAACGACCAGTTCCATCTTTCCATCCTCCCTCGCAGGAGGGGAAAGATGAGGAACCGACTGTAGGATGTTTTGATGCTCTTCACTATCCTCCACGGTTTAACCGAACAAGTAGCGATTCACCCTCAACCACCAGAAGGCGTGGGTAAGAATCCTTCCACCAGGAGATTTTCTCCTTGAAATGTTGCTTACCTTTCTGACAATTTGAAGCAATATGCCCTAGGGCAAAATGCTTCCTGCAACGAAAGAGCAAGCCTTCGTAGTCGAGAGGTTGTGACCAAACCATATTCAAAACTTTTATATTAATGGAAGCTGGAAGATCCAAGGATGTATCCAAATCCACAAGAATTCTTGCATAGGTAGTGTGAGAGAAAGATTCTGTTTTGGATTCAATATATAAATATTTTCCCAAAGCATTGCCAATGTCCATCAAACATTCTGCCTCCCAGAACTGCAGCGGGAGATGAGGTAATCACACCCAAACCGGTTTGACATTGAAAGTCTCCGTGAGGGGGTTTAAGGTCGAAAACCATAGTTTCATCAGTAAATGATGATGTTGTAGTTCCCACAGATTGGAAAAGATAAAGTCTTTGTCTTCAGGTGAACTGAATATCACAATAGAAAACCCCTAGCACAGGGATAAATGTCAACCTTACCCAAAAGGAGGGGGTCAGGAAGAAGAGATCCACGAATGGAGTAGGGACAATCCAGACCAAAGGCCATTGAAATGACAAATAAGAATGTTATTACAGTAGAGATATTCAGTCTCGAGAACGAAGTCACCAAAAGTGATAGTAGGAATAGAAGAGGCCGAAGAGAGAGGAGCAGAATTCGGCGCAACAGAGGACACGACGTGAAGGAAAGAGGACATCCCCCATCATTCTTGCACATAGTACTATAACCAAAAATGTTGCCATCGCAATCAATCTATTGCTCAGAAGATGAGCCAGAAAAAAAGGGCTCAATAAAGTCGATCATGGGCTTGGATTCCTAACGCGACCACTGTTGCCATGCATAGTGCTAGGAGAAGACACCAAACCCTGAGAGCTCATGTCGCCACAACCATTTCCACCATAAGCAAAAGCTGAGCAAGGGTTTGAGAAAGTTCGTTTAGGGCTCGACATGGTCTCAAGAAATCTATGCAGAAAACGTTTCCATTACCTGAGTTTTTGTCATCCATATTTTCAAGATGTTCGGCACCTGTCATTTGCTTTTGTAAACTTTATCTAAAAGATAAAACGAATTTCAAATATTATATGCATTTCAAAATCGTAAAGTATTACTAATGAAAACAATCCCAATATTATGTGGGGGTATAGGCTTTTCTTCCCATGTTTCATGTTATTTTAAAAATCTATTTATAAATATATGATTAATATAAATATTAACACTCAAAAGCTCATATATATATATATATATATATATATATAAAATATATATATATATATATATATATATATATAAATAAAGATGTTGTTCTAATATGTATACCATCAATAGTAAAAATTGCACACACATATATCATCAATAGTTAAAATTTTTATTTTTCAAATATTTTTATGTATGGAAGAGTATTGTTACATATCATCATTGATAAATAGGCTTGGCCTAGTTTTGTTTGTGGTTTTGCGGCGTACTCTCATACCGTTCACTTTTTTGTTGAAAGCTATTTTGTATCTTATTGCATTAATACAATATAAGATCCCTTTTCATAAAAAAACATAGGCTCTAAATTTCTTTGTGTACCTAAAATATTCTCTCTATTTTAAAATAGCTTCTTCCAAGTATGAAGAATACAAAATAATAAACTATATCAAATAGACATCAAATTTAAAATATGTAAATTTTTTGTTGGTTTGACATTATTACAATCCACCATCCTTAATAGGTAGCATTGTAAGTTAAACTTATCACCATAATAAATCGTACACAAATAAAGTTTCTTATAAATTAAGTATTTTAATAAAGATAAATATTTAAATTTCCTAGTTATTTTTGTTAATTATTTTATAATGATATACTTCCAAATCATTATACTTTTATGAATAACTTCAGCTAGATAGAGTAAGCATTAGGAAGGCATTGGGTATGAAATTTGATAAGAAAAGTTTAATCATTGCAAAAAAATTTGAATAAGAAGATTATGTGGGTCAAGTAGGTACCTCACTTGTGAAGAACCCCAAATAAGCATGATTGATGAATTTAAAAGGAACAAATAGAAAAATACGCTTTGTGGGAATGATTGAAAATAAATTTAATTATATATACACTTTAAATTGTAGGTTCTATACTCCAATTTTATTTAGACATCCTTGATAAAAATTTACAATTACAAAAATACCAACTATTAAGGATGTAAATGGAATATATGATAATTAACCAACACACAATTTGTATACCTTAGAGGGGTATAATAAAATCATTGTGCAAGATATTGAAACAAAAAATCTAAGAAAAATCACTCACAAAATTGTGCACAACATCACACAAATATTTAGAGAGTTTTTAATGCATTAAAAATATATTTTGCTGACTTTGTGTGAGTGGTTATTGTCTAGTTGAGAAATTCAAAACAAAAAGGATAGGTTTCGTATATTTTAGCTAGGTGCTCTCTCTAGAAATTTAATATTTATAATTTCTCTAACCTATTGTAGATAGATCTCAAGAAAAATGTCAAATTAAAGTAAATGAAGAGTCATTTATTTAAAAATAATTTTATGATAGAAATAAAAATGACACATAATCTTACAAACATGTTTCATTATCATGTTATATGTCTAAATTTTATAGAATTCACATATGTAGAAAATCCCTTTACAAAAGAGAAGTTTTCATAGAAAATATTCTTGAATGGTCCACTTCAAGGATCTTTTGAATGGCCCTCTTAATCTGAATAATGTCCTCCACCTTGCTCATCATGGCAAGCTCTTATAATGTTATAAACCTTATCTTCTCTAACACACCATGGAGAATCATATTAGGACCACACTTAAATAAAATATAAGTGGCACTATTTCTAACCAATCTTTCCCTTTCTTTACATGTAAAATAAAGTGGAAACTTTCATGTGGTTACGTATTTGGCAATATAAGAAAACCATGGTGATTTTGCTGAAATTAAACACAAGTGTTCATCTGGAAAATTGTCTTGAACAGTTCTTCTTCACCGACATATTCAATGTTGAAATAAAATCAGCAACACCATTAGCTTTCCCAGGTTTATCAATTATCGTTATATTAAATTCTTGTAAAAGGAGTAACCATCTAATAATCATACCCCTACGATGAATTATTCGTCAAATACCTTATTGTTGAATGGTCTCAGTATACAAAGATTTTATATCCAAAGTGATATAATGCATGAATTTTTAAGAGAATAAACAAGAGAAAAAACTATTTCTCTATTGTGGTGTAATTATTATCTACATGGGTAAAGTTTTTGTTAATGAAATAAATTACATACATTTTTTCTTCTTCATCCTTTTGACCAAGTACTTCCCCCATTGTAGTATTAGATACATCAACATAGATATTAATTTTTGTTTTTCCGTAATTGGGTCCTCTCGGAACTGGGACAATAGTCAATTTTTATTTTATGGCTTCAAAGGCTTTCTAATAGTGAGAATTCCATTCAAAGACATAATCCTTTGTGAGTAAAGAGAACATAAGTGCAAATATTTTGCTGAAATCTTTGATAAATCTTATGTAGCTTAACTTGCATGACCTAAAAATATTTTTATATTAATCTTATTTGTGGGAATAGGAAGGATAGTGATGATTTTTATTTTCTTAGGATAGACTTGAAACCTTTGGGAGAGATATGATGACCCAAAACATTCCCTTGATTATCTATAATTAAACATTTTTCATTACTAAAGGAGAGTTGGTGTTGCTCACATCTTGCTAATAATTTATTTAAATTTCTCAAATATTATTGAAAAGTACCCTCATGGAATGAGAAACCATCAACATATACCTCAACATAGTCATTGGTAAGATCTGCAAAAATAGTCAAGACTTCCCTTTGGAAAGTGGGAAGTGCATTGCACAAACCAAATGGTAATTATATGTATGTAAATGTTCCCAAAGGGCATGCAAAGGTGGTATTATCCCGATCTTTTGGAGCTATGGAATTTTTATTCTAGCCATTAAATCCATAAAAAATGAAAAATATTTCTTTCCTGCTAAATTATTCAAAACTTGATCAATAAAAACTAGGGGAAATAGTATTTCTTTGTATATTTGTTAAGTTCCCTATAGTATACACAAATTATCTAGTTAGCATTTTTCATGGGAACTATAAGAAGAGGGCACACCCAATTACCATCACATATAGGATGGATAAAAATGACTTTCAACAGTTTCAAAATCTCGATTTTGACAAGTATATTTAAGTGTTGGATTAATCTTATGTTATGATTTCTTGATTGGTTTAACATCCTTATTGTAATTGTGGTGAATATAGATGTCGGTGTGGGTTCCTCTCATACCAAGATAATCCAAGGCAAATGTTGTAGAATGATATCTTAAGAAATTAATAAGTTTAATTTATTGATCTCTATTTAAATTTATACCATTGTTTAATTATTGTTGGTGCTCAAATTAGTCTCACCCCGTTTGTCATTGAAATTCCTTAGTTTGCGGCCTCTGTCATATTTTCTGTCTCCCTGTATTGGTGCTTGAAGAATATATCCTCCATTTGGTTTTCATGATCAGTCCCTTCCATTAGTTGAGGATCACTTAAAGGTCCATAATTTGTTTTTCATTTCTCTGTCCATTTGAAGGAGTCATAAATTGGGCGTAAAACTCGAGTAGTTCCTCTCTTCTGCTTTTCCATAGTATCATTTTGTTGTCCCTCTATTATTTTTGTCCCAAATACCTGAGGAAACAAGATTGGATGTAGCTCAGAGGATCATGTTTGAAACTTATAACATCTCCAAATTCTCTTTCCTTGAAAAAAAAATCATCTTTGGGCTCAAATGGTGGTTTTTCTGCATTTTTACGGTTTGGTGGGTGAGTTTTCTCCATCAAATTTACATCTCTGCATCAGTTTAAACGTGGCCTTTTTTGGTTGGATGTGGCTCAACGGGGCACTCCAAAAAATTTATGGCTCGCTTCAACCCAAAACTTGTCCACGTTGAGGAACGACGCTCGTTTGAAAATTCATCTTTTTGTTTGGCCTTGGAGTTGCGCCAGGAGGAAATGTGGAGGATTCCACTACTTTTCTAATACCTAGAATTTTTTTCATGCGCCTTGGTCAATTTTGGCGGGCCATGGACACGTGGTGGGCTGATGCTCATTTGAGGATCCGCCTTAGGGTCCCACCTTAACAATTGTGATAGGGGGATAGGTGGAGGCTTCCACCGGCTCCGCTTTGTACTTCAAAATTTTAAAGCAATTTTCTAAAGCTTGGGACACGTGGTGAGCCCACGCTCGTTCATGGTCTCCACTCTTGGGCACCATCTTGAAGTTGCGCCATAAAGACATGTGGAGGTTTCTGCCGGGCCTTCCCTTCCCTTAGACTTTTCAAGCAAATTCCTAAAGGGCTTAGGACACGTGGAGGGATCATGCGAATGTTTGGGGGACCGGCCCCGAGTTTTATTTTGAAGAAGTGCCGGAGGACACTTGGAGACATCCGAGCTCACTCGCCTTTTTGCTTGGATTTTTCAATGACCAAGGAGACCTGCTCGAGACCTTAGACACATATCGCTTTCTTTGAATCTTCAAATTTTTAATAGACTCGGCGACTAAGACACGTGTTGAGCCCACACTTGTTTGGGATCTCTACTTTTCAGGGCCATCTCAAAATGCTCCATTAATACACGTGGTAAGAAGGGAATGGAGAAATGGAGCTCCGGGGTTATTTAAGGTTTTTGCCTTTTGTAAAAAGTGATAAAATTGTAAGTTGAAACGCGGCCCTCAAGAAAGTAATGCCAACGTTGAATAGTAAAAAATGGAGGTGCGGGCCCATGGGGAAAATGTGGAACTTTTTCCTTTTTGGAAAATAAGTATAAAGTGAAAAAATGAAGCGCAGTCGGTGGGACCCACATCAAAAGCTAAAGGTGGAAGGGTCGAGCTATGGGGAAAATTTGGAAAATTTTCCTTTTTCTAAAAACAAGGTAAAATAGCATAATCAAGTTGTGGTTCCTCTGGGACCCACATTGGGACACGTGTCAATCCCATTTTCTAAGGGCGAAGGGGTGGAGAAAAATGTCAAAATTTTACTTTTTTCCAAAAGTTATAAAATGTCAAAAAGTGCTCCCAGGCCCATTTCCAATCACATTTTGCCACGTGGAGGGCTCAGATTAAAATTTGAAAGGAAAGATCAATGGTAGTTATGCATTTCATTTGATTTTTCCGCCATTGAAGCTCCAAGATGTTTGGAGATGCATTTTTGCATCATTCTTCATCAATTTTTGGCAAATTTGTGTCGTTTTGGTCTACAAAGTTCAATTGAATCAATTTGGGATCTCAATTTGTAAATTTGAAGTACTTTTGAAGTGGATTTTTGCTTAGGCTTATGCAAAAATGCAAAATGCCAGATCTAGAAGTTGCAGAGTAAAATTTCAGAGGAAAAGGAGGGAAAAAGGATGAAATGATGAAAGTGTAGGCACAAAAGGTGAAAAAGGCGTTGCCTCGAGAGCAAAAGGGATGACCTGTCAAGTCCAACTATGCAGAGGCTCTAAAAAATGATTAAAAGGGGATTTCTTGCATGAAAGAATCAGAATGATTAAAGGGACTCCCGAAAAGTTGTGGCATGGCATCCTAGTCATTAGTCAAGGGCCCAAGAAACGTGATCAGTTCATAATTGGTCCACTTGGTAGATTTCGATCTGAATTTGTTAAACGTCACTATCTGAAAAAAATTAGTAACAAGAAAAGGTCCCTCGAATATTCTTCTCTTTGGGGGGAAAATTGAGTGGGAAAAATGTATAAATGTAAGGAGAATACTCTTGTAAATGGTCGGAGTATGAATTCTTGAGATTTTTTTTTTTAAAAAGTCGTCTTCCCGAGAGACCAAATCCGAGATTACTTGTTATTTTCTTCTATGTTAGATTTTCGTTCGTGTCAAGCTGGTTGCAGATGTATAGCCATTGAAAAGCACTGAGATTGCTCTGGAATCTTTCCCCGTTTGATGAATCTAAGAAAGTTTGGAATTAATTTATGTCTAATCTCTAGCAATTTTGTGTTTTCTTTATTTTTAGAATTTCTGCAAATAGTTTCTTTTGTTCCTATTGCAATCTTATACTAAAATTTTTGTGAAATCACATAGGATCTCATCCCTGTGACAGTCTAATGGCATTTGCAATTTCATTTCAAGAAGAGCCTTCATCTAGGATGAGATAAACAAATTTAAAATCAATTCACTTGTCATTTATTGATAAAGATTGTCTCAGTAAGTCTTCGGTGTACCTTAGGCGTGATTAATCAGAAACTTTAGTGTTTAATTGAGTCTTTCAATTCGAGCCTTCGTGTTGGAGTCTCAAATATTATGTGAAAACGTGTTGATCTGGGCCTCCATTAAAGCACACCTTCTAGTTGAAGGAACGTCTTGACTATTATGTTGTGAAGTTGTTCATTATTGTGAAGTCCCTCCAAATATCCGGTATAATCAACTTTATCTTGCTTCATCTCCCACCAAAATCATTAAAAAACCATTGATCCACCTTGAACTACCCCGTTTTCCCCGTATCAACAAAAGAACAAAATCTACTTGCAAAAATATGCAGAACAATCAGGATTCCAAATGTCTTTAGTAACCTTTGCCTTGTATTGAAAATATCTCCATAATTTGGAAGTGACAACTCGTGAGAGTCAGATTTGGTGCGTTGATCATATTTTGCCAAGGTCTTCTCTATAAATTTTTTGCAAAAGAAGGATTTACCAGCATTCTTCAAAAATATAGGTTACAAAATAGGTTCTTTTACCTTGGTTGAAAGGCACAACCTAAAATAGTTAGGATAAGATCACATCCTTTTAAGGTGCTTTACCCACTTCTTTGGCCCGAGTGCTAAAAATTCGATAGATTGCTTCCCGGCTACAAAACTACATACATAATCATCCATCTTCCTCTCTCCGAGTGTCTTATCAAATTCATGATGTTTCTCGGCCTTTGAAGGAGATTAAATCTGGGTACCAACAGAGTTCCTCTCATATCAAAGTATAATCCAAGGTGAATGTTGTGGAATGATATCTTAATAAATTAATAAGTTTAATTTATTGATCTTTATTTAAATTTATACCATTGTTTAATTATTTCCTTGGATGAATAGATATTTACTTAGTTTTAGGTAGGTTTCGTTTCTAATTTTCATTCGCCATAGAATTCAAAGGAAAGAAATGAGGTTGAAACATGGGTAAGTGCACCAAGTTGGGGGGCAAAAGGGGGTCTTAAGTGGACGCATTTTTCTTAAAAAAACTTCAACTTGTACAAGTTTTTCAAATAGATACATTTAAAATTGGAAGATATTGTAAAAATATGAATCGTAACATTTTGAGTCTAGTTTCTAAGCTCTAAATTTTATTGAAAACGGATAAGTTTAAGTGGGTCAAACAACTAAAATACCAACAGATGCTCCTATTTTTGTTAAAAACTAATAGAGTGACTTTCATGCCCACCACCATTCGGTATTTTTAAGAACCCTTTGGTAGAAAGATAGCTAGGAGCATCTAGTTGGGCTCCATTTTTTTAGATTTTTTAGTGAATATTTTTTTATTTATGATTTTTCTAGTACAAACATTTTATGTTTTGAAAATATATGAGCTCCGACTAGTGCCTGCCCCCCACCTAACTACCTCAAAAAATATCGAAAATTAGATTTTTTTTTGAATATGTATAGAATTATGCCTAGTTTGAGCTAGTATATATTTTTTAAATTTTGATCACCCAAAAAAAATACACCATGAAAGATAGACATATTTACACTTCAAAAAATAGCTATAAAAAGGCATAGTTAGAGAATAAATAATATGGAAACCTTATATTAGTCAAAAAATTTGAAAAATTATATTTTTAGAAAGAAGAGACTCTGCTCTACGTCGTGGTATAATTTTTTAAAAATGGATCGATTGTTTTATTTTGATTTATCATAGAGGAAGTGGCATTTTTAAATTTTCTTGTAAAAACACGTTGTTTGTTGTGTTTGTGTAGGTCCATGCCTCAGGGTTGGGGATCCAAACCGGATCCCAAGCCTTGAGGCATGGCTTGGGAAAAGAGAAAACGCAAAACACGTACGCGTATGTGTTCTGTGTAGTATAAACATTATGTATGCTTTTGACATGCTTCTATTTACATAAATAAATGTTTATTAAGTTTAAGTATAAGTTTTCATTTATTATTATTTATATTTTATTATTTCTTATACTTTAAATTTATTTATGTAAATATAAGAAATTAGGGTCACTCTGCACCTTATGAAATTAGTCTCATAGCTCCATGAGTCATGGTTTAGAAGATAGTTTTTTAAAGTATAATCTGGTCAATACATAGGTAAATTTTCAAGATTTCAGCATTTAGCCTAAATATTTTAGCATTTAACTTCTACAATCGAAACCCTAAACCATAGGCCATAAACCTAAACACTAAACTATAAACCTTGAGCCCTAAACCCTAAATCCTAAACCTTTAACCATGATCCCTAAAACCTAAACCCTAAACCCTACACCCTAAACCTTAAACATTTAGCCCTTACCCGTGAGCTCTAAACCATGAGCCTTAAGCCCTAAACCCTAAGCTATAAGCACTAAACCCTAAAATTTAAACCCTAAACCATGAGCCTTAAATGCTAAACCCTAAACCCTAAACCGTAAAAACTAAATCCTAAACCCTAAACCCTGACCCCTAAACCCTAAACCTTAAACACTAAATCCTAAACCCTAAACCCTAAGCCTTGAACCCTACACCCTTATCCCTGAGCCCTAAAATCTAAACCCTAAACCCTAGACCATATACCCTAAGCCCTAAGCCCTAAAACCTAAACCCTAAACCCTAAAACCTAAGCCCTAAACCCTAAACCCTAAACCTTAATCCCTAAACATTAAATCCTAAACCCTAAACCACGGAACTTGAACCATAAACCCTTATCCCTAAACACTAAATCCTTAACCCGAAACCCTAAACTCTAAATCCTAAACCCTAAATGGGTAAGTGCACCAAGATGGTGGACAAAAAAGGGGTCATAAGTGGACGTCATATTGCAAAAAATAGTGAAATCTCAACTTGTAGGGATTATTAGCAATATGCGCACTCAAAATTAGAAAAATTTATATAAATATGAATCGTAGTATCCGAATCTAGTTTCTAAAATACTATTTTTTTAAAAACGGACAAGTTTAGCTATATTAAACACTTAAAATTATATGACTTGGTTTTGTTTTTGAAAAAACCTATAAGATTGTAGTCCGTTTGCTTGCGATTTGGATGATCAAATCTTGTTATTTTTTTATGATTTTTTCCGTGCAATATTTTTTTATGATTTTTTCCATGAAAGTGGTGTAAAATGATTTAGAAAATGGAGTGCTTTCCGTTTGCCCGCCATAACTATATCAAAAATATTGAAATCAAATATATATATATATATATATATATATATATATAACATGTATAGAATTTCTCCACGCTTGGGATGGTATTAGTTTTATCACATTTTGATAAGAGAAACAAAAGTTGCAGAGTCTTAAACGTAGACATGAACATTCATGGGAAAAAAGTCTTAAAGACCTATTGTTAGTAAAAATTATAAAATGATATTTATCTTATTCTATTCACTTTAAAATCTCTATTTCTACGAAGTTAACAATCTCCCCTACTGCGCGATGACACCATTTTTGTGAAATGTTTTCGTTTTTAACATGGTTCAAGTCTATGGAAGAGAAAATTTGAATTTTTGACCCTTCACACTTCATAATGACTTTCCATAGCTTTGGTTGGGGAAAACAAATATTTCTTGAGCCTTAGGGTCGTATTTGATAATGACAGATAGAACCGTGATCTCGGGTTTTTAAATAAGAATCTGCGATCGTACTTTATAAACCGCGACCGTAGTTTATAAAGCGCGATCGTGGTTCATAAATCATATTTATATGCATCCCAATGTTCTAATTACCATGTGATTTTTACTTGTTTGAATTTATCGAGGCAATTACTACGAAATTCTCACAATTTCTACATGTTTTTCTTATCACCGAAGTAAAACATCATGGGAGACAAGAAACAAAGTCAAAAAGGAAGTCATTAAGTAAAAAAACACCATAAAAATTAGAGGCAAATAGATTTCAAAATGCTTTGAGCGAATGCGGAATCTTCATGAATCAAGAAGAGGTTCATCTTCAACCCCACTATTGTGCAATGAGGAACTAGGTAATGTTTCTACATCGATGTTGAATTTGAATTAAATACTCATGATGAAGATGTTTTTACCGTCGATGTTTAAGAAGAACTAAATACTCGTGATGTAGTAAATGTTGAAATTGAAGGAGACAATGAAAATGTGAATAAAGAAATTCGGTTGAAACGTAGATAGGCAAAATTTGACAAAAACACCTCTAGGATTTTCCATAAGAAACCTAATTATTTTATTGAAATTGATGAAAACATTTTGAAACCAATGTGTGACAAACTTTACGAACGGAAAATTAGAATAAAAGCCACTAAAATTTGGGATAATCATTTTGAAATTTTAAATGATTCCCAAAGATGTCGATTGTTGGTTAGTTTGATGAAATTGAATAAAATGAGACCTACATTAAACACCTTAGGATTGACATCTAGTATACGTGGTCAAACCTTTACAATTGTTGAAAACCTTCATGATACATATCCTCACACTGTTGGTGCCAAGAGACGCACTAGGAATAGTAATATTGTGCGTCATGTACTTCTTCTAGTGTTGTAAGTGAATCAATAAAAAAATAACATTTGATTATGCGAAACAAGTCGAATGTTGCAAGTTAATCAAAAACTCTAATGAAAGCAATTGAAAGACGTAATATCATTCAATCACTCAATAACACCAATTTTTGGGCATTTTCTACGCTAGAGCACCGTGTAAGGACAAATATAATATCGATTCTATAAGAGAAGTTGTTATTCAATTTTGGCATGATAACACTAGAGTTTCACCTAATACAAGAGATGTTGTAAAAAGAGAGTTGGTTCTATTAATCGCGAAGCACATTCAAAGCATTTCTTAGATATTAATCAAACTCAATTTTTCGTAAGTTTGAACAAGAGCATCTGGAAATTAAAATTAGTCAACATTTTCTTGAAATGTTAAAACCATTTATGTGAAAATCAACCACGCTCACACCACTTGTTGTTGTAGGCAACATGTTGAATTTGCTTTATGCATTATGCTAAATTTTTATGTATTCGTTCTATTTTACATTCTGAAACTATGTTATCGGAATGTGGTGTTCAAGTTCCACCAATATCTTCTAGGGATTTCATTCCTACGATATTTTGTGAAAAAGAAGTTGGACAATTTTTTTATAGTCAGGATTGTTTAGATGGAAGTTGTGGTACATGTGGCGGATTACCTAAATTGGAAAGTTGCATCCATGAGCAAATTGAAGGTGCAATAGGAAATAATTTAGTTGAGTTTGATAAATATAAATCAGTTGCATACCGTTTGAAAGATGGAAAAGAGTCTAAAAGGTTTGAGCTAGTTACAAAACAAATGCTAGTTTTTTAATTTATGAGAAAATTGAAGGATGAAATTGTTTATGAGTATGCTAGGCATACATACAGAGATCGATGGTTGGATGAACAATTCAAGATATGTAAAGACACATTTCCTATTAGTACTATTGTTTCAGTGGTCGATTTTGCAGAGAATTACACATTACAACCACAAATGGAGGTTCAATCACAATATTACAACTCAGTACAAGTTACCATTTTGTGCATATAGCATTTATACATTCTCCTGATAGTACAAAGAATGATCAATTTTTTTAAAGAGAGTACCACTTTTATTTCAGTGATGATCATACTCATTCTACTCAATTTATGTAATGGTGTTTCCAGGTTATTTTATGAAACTTTTATGATAGGGACATCCACTTAAAACAACATTATATATGGTCAGATAATTGCACGTCTCAGTTTAATAATGCACGAATGTTTTATTGGATGAGAAGGATGCACGTCAAGATGGGTGTGTAACATATTTGGAGTTTCACTGAGGTTGGACATGGAAAAGGAGAGCATGACGGTGTAGGGGCATGTGTGAAAAGAGCTCTTGCAAGAGAAGAGTTAAAGTACAAAGATGGTGCTAAATTTAAAGATGTAAAGAGCATAGTGGAATGGTGTATTGACAACATGGCCCGAGGTTCTCAAGAAATTTCCATGGTTTGTAGATATATTTTGTTGATAGAGGAACAACAAATTGCTAACTACGAGGATTGTATGACACTCACTGGGTCCAGTGATATGCACTTATTTTGTAGCTCATACGCTACTTCATGGGCCACATGGACAAGAAAGTTGACATGTTTTTGTGCATCTTGTATTGAATTTTTCACTGTTGAGTGTGATTCACAAGAATGGGTGGATGGATAGATTTGTAGGCCTCTAACTCCACTTCCTAGTTATCAACCTCCACAAACATTACGACTTGTTTTGCGATAAAGTTATAACATCTAAGGACTTTGACGAAATTTCAATTTTGGTGTGACAAGGTATTTATGGTTATTTACAATTTTTATATTGAGTTATGTCCATTGAAATTTTAATATGTACAATTTAAATTTGAGTTGAAACCTTTTTTTTGTAGGACACGTGTTTGCAGTTATTACGACAAAAGACAATGAAGAAGGAATAGACTATTTCTTATGTCATTGCATCGAGGAAAGAAATAAGTTGACTTCTCCTGTTATAGATGGCAAAGATATTGAGTACCCTACAAGGTCAGTGGTAGTTACTAGAACTTGGATTTGATGGTATCCATTAAAAAATCCGCTATTTGGGTGTTTGAAGACTTTAAGACACACAAGAAAATACTCTTATATTTGCATCTAGTTCTAGTGATAAAAATTCAGTTGTATAGATATCAAGGAAGGCCTAATAACAAGATTCTTTGGATGGTTCGAGAGTCGATCATGAAGTAATCTTATCCGCTATTCAAATTAGATCTGATCTTGATGGTTCATTGGAATGAATTTACAATGCTCATGTCACAGTATATATAATTTCTTTGGTATATATAAATTTTTAGTTAGATAAATTTAAGTTCATATATTTTATTAAATTTGTGTATTTTGTATATATCTAGTATGGTTTTGATTTGAAACTTAAATTTATTTGAATAACACTTTTATATGCAGTTTAGTGGTGTCAAAAAGCTTCTACCTTCATGTTGTTGGCATTGTTAGTAGAAAATTATAAATTCTCGAAGCCAAGAGAAGCTTTCATTATTTTACAAGTAAAGAGAAGCAATTAACAATGATTTATGTACCTGTGGAGGGGGTTCTTGGCTCTGGAGGAGGTAGCCCAGAAGGACCTGGAGCTTACAGAACTGAATTAACACACCTCCCCAAGTGTTTACAAGACCATCCCTATGCATGTGCATAGTCGGTTTGGTGCCACGACCGTCCGTTTGTAAAATATACCGTTTGACAACCTTACATTGTCTCAAACTACACTATTCAGCGCGTTTGCAAACAATAGGGCAACGAGAGCACCGATTAGAGAAGGAAAAATATGAGACAGGATATTGTAGAGGGTCCCTATGCTAAGGTTTAGGATCATACAAGATGTCTCTAGGTACCACGGAGTCTCGCGTGCACTGGACCCGTCGAAGTTGAATGATTTTTTGGTCTCAGGGCTCTTAAGGGACTACGTCCAAATGAGGTAGCCCTGAAGCAACGATGTTGTCGCACACTAAAGCAACACATCCTCTAGTATTCACCGGCTACCCATATGTGTCCATGTAGTTGATTTGGTGCCACAACCCACCATTTGTAAAATATATCGTTTGAAGCCTTATACTGTCTTTAACTACACTATTTGGTGCGTTTACAAATAATAGGGCAACGAGAGCGCCGATTAAAGAAGGAAAAAAATTGAGATAGGATATTGTAGTGGGTCCCTACACCGAGGTGTAGGATCTGATGAGATGTGTCTAGGTGCCATGGAGTCTCAGCGTGGCGACCCATCGAAGTTGAATGATTTTTTGGTCTCAGGGTTCTTAAGGGACTACGCCGACGAGGTAGCCCAAGCAATGACGTTGTCGCGCATTGAAATGAAACCTCCTATAGCATTCACTTGGCCACTTGGATGTTTCAAGAGTGTATTCATTTCGGTGCCACGACCCACCATTTGCAAAATATACCATTTGACAACCTTACACTGTCTCAAACTACACTATTCGGCGTGTTTACAAACAATAGGGCAGCGAGAGCACCGATTGGAGAAGGAAAAAAACTGAGATAGGATATTGTAGAGGGTCCCTATGCCAAGGTGTAAGATTAAACGATACATCCTTAGGTGCCATGGAGTTTGCGTAGTGACCCGTCGAAGTTGAAATTTTTTTGGTCTCAGGGCTCTTAAGGGACTACGCCCGAATGAGGTAGCTGGAAGCAACGACGTTTTCACACACCAAAACAACACCTCCTCTAGCATTCACCTAGCCACCTAGAAATTTTTGTGCAGTTGGTTCGGTACCACGACCCACCGTTTGCAAAATATATTGTTTGACAGCCTTACACTATCTCAAACTACACTATTCGACACGTTTGCAAACAATAGGGTAGTGAGAGCAACGATTAGAGAAGGAAAAAACTAAGATAGGATATTGTATAGGGTCACTATGCTGAGGTGTAGGATTAAATGAGACATCCTTAGGTGCCATGGATTTTGCGTGAATGCGACCCGTCGAAGTTGAACAATATTTTGGTCTCAGGGCTCTTAAGGGACTACGCCCGAACGAGGTAGCTCGGAAGCAACGACATTGTCGAGCACAAAAGCGATGCCTTATCTAGTGTTCACCGCCACCCGGATGTATCCACGTAGTCGGTTCGGTTACACGACCTACCGTTTGCAAAATATACCATTTGATGACCTTATAGTGTCTCAAACTACACTATTCTAACCGTTTGCAAACAATAGGGCAGCGAGAGCACCGATTAGAGAAGGAAAAAACCGAGATAGGCTATTATAGAGGGTCCCTATGCCGAGGTGTAGGATCAAATGAGACATCCTTAGGTGCCACAGAGTCTACGTAGCAACCCGTTAAAATTGAAAATTTTTTTGGTCTCGGGGCTCTTAAGGGAGTGCGCCCAAACGAGGTAGCCCTAAGCAACGACGTTGTTACACACCAAAAATACACCTCCTCTAGTGTTCACCTAGCCACCCAAATGTGTCCACGCATTCGATTCAGTGCCACGACCCACCGTTTACAAAATATACCATTTGACAGCCTTACATTATCTCAAACTACACTATTCAATGCATTTGCAAACAATAGGGCAGCGAGAGCACCAATTGGAGAAGGAAAAAACTGAGATAGAATATTGTAGAGGGTCCTTACACCGAGGTGTAGGATCAAATGAGACATCCTTAGGTGCTACTTGAGTCTGTGTAGCGACCCATCAATTTGAACAATTATTTGGTCTCAGGGCTCTTAAGGGACTACACCCAAACGAGGTAGCCCGGAAGCAACAACATTGTCACGCACCAAAACAACACCTCCTCTAGTGTTCAACTAGCCACCTAGACATGTCCGCACATTCGGTTTGGTGCCACAACCCACCGTTTGCAAAATATATCGTTTGACATCCTTACACTGTCTCAAACTACACTATTCGGCGTGTTTGCAAACAATAGGGAAGTGAGAGAACCAATTGGAGAAGGAAAAAACTGAGACAGGCTATTGTAGAGGGTCCCTACGCTGAGGTGTAGGATTGAACAAGACATCCTTAGGTGCCATGGATTCTACGTAACAACCCGTCAAAGTTGAATGATTTTTTGGTCTCAGGGCTCTTAAGGGAGTACACCCGAATGATGTATCCTCAAAGCAACGACGTTGTCACGCATTGAAACGACACCTCCTCTAACGTTCACCTAGCCACCCAGATGTATCTACAAATTCGGTTCGGTGTCATGACCCACCATTTGCAAAATATACCATTTGATAGCCTTACATTGTCTCAAACTACACTATTCAGCGCGTTTGTAAACAATAGGGCAGCAAGAGCACCGATTGGAGAAGGAAAA
Source organism: Taxus wallichiana var. yunnanensis (assembly GCA_018340775.1). Classification (NCBI taxonomy): domain Eukaryota; kingdom Viridiplantae; phylum Streptophyta; class Pinopsida; order Cupressales; family Taxaceae; genus Taxus; species Taxus wallichiana. The sequence continues at coordinate 846,799,093 of CM031238.1, forward strand.
ATTGAGAAAAACTATTGTAGAGGGTCCTTACAGCAAGGTGTAGGATTAAATGAGATGTCCTTAGGTGTCATGGATTCTACGTGTCACCCGTCGAATTTGAATAATTTTTGGTCTCGGGGCTCTTAAGAGACTACGTCCAAACGAGGTAGCCCTAAGCAATGAGGGTTGTCACGTACCAAAACGATGCCTCCTCTAGTGTTCACCTAGACATGTCTGCGTAGTTGGTTCAGTGCCATGACCCACCGTTTGCAAAATATACCATTTGACAGCCTTAAACTGTCTCAAACTACACTATTCGACGCTTTTACAAATAATAGGGCAGCGAGAGCACCGATTGGAGAAGGAAAAACCTAGAAATGGTATTGTAGAGGGTCCCTACACAAAGGTGTAGGATCAAATGAGATGTCCTAAGGTGCCATGGATTCTACATAGCAACCCATTGAAGTTGAATAATTTTTTGGTCCCAGGCTCTTAAGGGACTATGCCCAAACGAGGTATCTCGGAAGCAACGATGTTGTCACACACCAAAACAACACCTTATCTAGTGTTGCATGGTGGATAATAAAAACCATCCACCATCGGTCCTAAAAAAATTTCTTGATTCGGTCATCATGGCACCAATAGATTGGGAACCATTTGCAAGTAACTGTGGGGGGGCATTGGTTCTTGGGTCAGTAAATAATGCACAAATGCGGTCTTTTCCAAAAATTTTTGTCTTTTATGCCCACATGGGATAATATATTTACATACCACTTCCTACAATCACCTCTAAAGGTATTCCATCTATCTATTTGGTTGGTTGTGGAGTCAACTTCGCCAATCAATGTTTACAATGTGTTGGCTAAAGTCATGTGGGTCGGATTTGTGGCATGGTTTTATCTTATATTCTGAATAAGGTTCTCAATGGAAGTTTTATTTTTTCAGATTTTTCCAATGATATCAGCTTGTGTTCCTATTGGTTCCATGGGGACAAAAGGAGCCACAGGAGGTAGATCTATGTTTGGAGGAGGGTTTTGCGGAATGTTTGGAGGGTTTTGAGGATTGTTTGGAGGGTTAAGAGGAATATTTTGATGGGTTGCGGGATTATGAGCTTGCTTGAGCAACCTGAAAAACAAAAAAATTGTATACATAAACAAAAACTAAAAACCCATTAAAATCACAAAAATAACCTAAAATGCAAACAACTTGATAAAAATCGAGGGCTTACCTCTTTGTCTTGGTGGCATGGTTGAAACTATCATGATCCACAAGTCTGAAGAGTAATTTTTAGGGGGTATTCAAAGTGCGAGTGCCAAAGGTCTAGGAGAAATCGTGGTTGGAAAGGAAAATTGAGGGAAAATGAGGAGTCACGGGTCTATTTTTTTTTCTCAGAGGACCGCGATCATGGTTTTAAACCACACTCACGATTTTAAAACCGCACTCACGGTTTTAGGTTCGGAAATCACCGAGCCTATAAAAATAGTTACATGTGAGCGCAGTTTAAAACCACAAGCATGGTACCTAAATTTCGGGTTTTTATGTCCACTTAATTTTCCACCATCTTGGTGCACTTACCCAAATCCTTAACCTCGATCCGTAAACCTTAACCATAAACACTAAACCCTAAACCCTAAACCTAAAACCTAAATCCTAAATGATAACCCTAAACCTTGAACCCCGAACTCGAATCCTAAACCTTAAAACCCGAACCATGAGCCTTAAACCCTAAACCCTAAACCCCAAACCATATTTCATCAATATTTCCTAGTCTCATGCCTAGAACCATCATTGAGTCTCTTATAAAACTACCTTGTTTATGAGAGGTGGGACAAGTAACTAAATGGATATGACATCTACCTTGTGCCTTGTAATTCATATATTACACATCTCTTCCAAACTTGTTTCTCCTCACATATACTTGTGCTCTTGAATGTAAATTTATTCACACTCTGAAACAAATTTCACATTTCTCATATTTCCATGTATGGTATTATGCAATCCAGGATGACCCTTTGGAAGCTGGAAAAAATAACCATCACAACAAAAAAATTAATCTTGAAGGAAACAAAAGAAACATAGAGACTATATCAATGAAGAGGTGTAGGATCATAATTGAATTTCCTGTAGTATCCTCTCCTCTGGAGAAAGATTAAGTTTAAGTGTTCTACTAGAATGGATATTAAATTTGTGAACTTCCTAAAGTGATCAAAATAAACATAGAAATAGGGGAATGGCTAAGAACACTAAGGGGTTATCAATCACCTAGTAAATCTTTCTTGTTTAGTTCTAAATGGGAGTTACCTAGCCTACAACTTAGTGACCTTCCATTCATTGATAATTCCTTATATGATAAACCCATGGATGTTTTCAAAATCCCCTGAACAAAAAGATAGGGGTAGTCATCAATCCTAGTGAAGGGTGTGATGTGATTTCCAAGCAACTTGAAATTCATATAGATTTAGAGGTCATAACACGAATTTACAAATATCTCTATCATTATAAATGGAAGCCAAGTAATAGTGTCTCCCTGTACATCTAAGGATTGAGGACTACTGGGGTCTTTAGAAGGATTGGATAGTCAGGAATATGACATTTCCCTCCTTCAAAATATCAACAGATGAAAAACATCAAATTTTGATGACTCTCTTTGAATGTTCTACCTACAAATTCGATGAACCCTGAACTTTGTGACCTAAACCCTTAACCCTCAACCATGAGACCTAAACCCTAAACTATAAACCCTAAACCCTAAAACCAAAATAATAAATCCTAAACCCTAAACACTAAATAATAAACCTAAAACCTAAACCCTAAACCCTAAACCCATAACCCTAAACCCTTGACCCTAGACCTTGAGCCCTAAGCCCTAAACACTAAATCCAGAGCCCCAGATCTAACCCCAAACCTTAAACCAATAACTCTAAACCCCATACCTTAATCCATAAACCATGAAACATGAACCCTAAACCATAAACCCTAAACCTTAAGCCTTGAACCCTATACCCTAATCCTTGAAGCCTAAACCCTAAACCTTAAAACATGAGTCCTAAACCCTAAATCTAGAGCCCCGACCTCTAACCCCTAAACCTTAAACCCTAAACCCATAACTAACCCCTAAAACTTAAACCCGTAACACCGAACCCCAAACCCCGAGTCGTAAACCTTAAACCATGCGCCCTAACCCCTAAACCCTAAACCACAGAGCCACCGAACCATAAACCGTAAACCCTAAACCTTAAGTCCTAAATGTTAAATCCTAAAGTTCCCTAAACACTAAACCCTAAACCCTAAAAACTAAATCATAAACCCTAAACGATGACCCCTAAACCCTAAAATCTAAACCCCAAGCACTAAATCCTAAACCCTAAACCCTAAGCCATAAACCCTAAACCCTATACCCTAAACCCTAATCCCTAAACACTAAAACCTGAACCCTGAACTCTGTGACCTAAACACTTAACCCTAAAACCTAAACCCTAAACCTTAAGCCTTAAACCCTAAACCAACCCTTTTCCTAAACCCCGAATCCCGACCTTTAAACCTTAAACTCTAACTCCTAAACCCTAAACCTTAAACTTGAGCCCTAAACCCTAAACCCTATACCATAAACCCTAAGCCCTAAACCCTAAACTCTAAGCCCTAAATCCTAAACCTTAAAACCTAAACCCTGACCCCTAAACCCTAAACCTTGAGCCCTAAACCCTAAGCCCTAAGCCAAAACCCTAAACCTTGAACCCTTAAACATAAACCCTAAACCCTAAACCCTAAAAACTAAACCCTAAGCCCTAAACCCTGAACCCTCAACTCTTAACCCTAAACCCTAAACCCTCAACCCTAATCCCTAAACCCTAAACCATGAACCATTTTCCCTAAACCCTGAACCCTAACCTTTAAACCTTAAACCCTAACTCCTAAACCATGAACCGTAAACCCTAAATTCTTAACCCTAAACCTTAAACCCTAACTCCTAAACCCTAAACCATAAACCCTAAACCCTAAATCCTCAACCCTAAATCCTAAACCCTAAATCCTAAACCCTCAACTCTCAACCCTAAACCCTAAACCATCAACCCTAATCCCTAAACCCTAAACCCTGAACTTTGAGTCATAAACCCTAAACCCTCAACTTTGAACCTTTACCCCTAAACCCTAAATCCTTAACCCTTGACCTTGAACCATAAACCCAAAACTCTAAACCCTAAATCATAAAACCTAAACCATGAACCCTAAGCCCTAAACCCTAAAATCTGAACTATGAGCCTTAAACACTAAAACTTAAACCCTAAAATCTAAACCTTGAGTCCTAAACCCTTAGCCCTAAACCCTAAACCCTGAGCCCTAAACCCTAAACCTTAAATCATAAACCCTCACCCAAAGGAAAGTCCTAAAAAGATCATTCAACGTGTTTCAGTGTGTAGGGAATAGTGTTTAAGGTGATCGATCAACTCATTTAGTTTTTATGAGAGACTACTTCCTTTGAAGGCCTAAAAAGGCATTTTTGGCCATTCTGTAGTTAATTGAACACCCTTCAAAACAAGCTAAAATGAGCTAGTCATGTCACCGAGTTATCAAGGACCATTATTTGTGAAGTATTAAGGCATCGTTTGTCTCTATAAGAGACATATGAGCAAAATCATGTATGAGAATCATGAATTTGATTCCATGAAAGGATGCTTTTAGAGCTACGAAAGGTGAGGGAATGATCTTTAAATGGAGCACCTTGTTTCTAAGAATGAGAAATCATCGAGTTCACTTGATGTAATTCACTTGGTACTATTCGTAACAACTCATTCAACACCTAGTAGAGTTATCACACCTTAAGGAGGAGGCACATTACAATCACCTCATTTTGGCCATAAGACAGAATCCCATTCGGGAAAAATCCTCTATCTACAAAGTGAGGATATCTTTCTAGTAAGAAGTAGACAAACTCATAGAGTTAATCCATGGTCACTAAAGTGAATTATGGATGAAATTTAAAAATTAGTACCAATTCAAGCGGTGGTAGGGCCAAAATCCATTTTAGAAGGTCAAAAACCTAAAAATGACTCGTATGCTTTCCCAAAACAAAGAACGACTACAATATATATGCCCTGAAAATTTTAGGTTGTTTGCTTAAAATCCTGAAAATGAGTAAGTATCTTGACTGATTAGATTTTGAAAAAATATCTTCTAGATTATAACTGTTGGAGCTACGAGACCACTTCCATAAGGTGCAGAGTGACCCTAATTTCTTATATTTACTAAAATAAATTTAAAGTATAACATTTATTTTTGTAAGTATAAACCACCAAAACACATGAGCATGACCTATACTACACAAAACACGTACACATTTTGACTTGTTTGAAATGTGTACGCGTTATAGGTTCGGTGATTCCCGAGCCAAAAAAATTGAAACGTGAGTGCGTTTTAGCAAAACGCGTATGCATTTTTCCTTTTTTCGGATTCTTGTTTGCTTTTTGGCCACCCAACTTCATGCACTTACCAACATGTGGAACATTATTGTATCTTCAACAAATGTAACATTAGCTAGAGGACAATGAAAGTCATTTGCATTTGGTTTTCATGAAAAGTGTATGGTTCAAAAGGAGCACAATTATATTTGTCAATATTAACTTCTTCTAAATATTTACTGTCCTTTTCAATAACCTGAATGGTTCTTTTTGTAGTTGCAGTGATTTTTTCCATAGCAGTGGTGGTTTTTTCGTAGGGTCATTTAATGGTTTTATCTGGAAACAAATGGTTCTTTCCATACCGCACTAGTTCTTTCTGAGCTAGAATGGTTCTTTCTAGAACCACAATGGTTCTTTTCGGAACCACAATTGTTTTTTCTCAAGCCATATTATAATTTTCATCAAAACTCCCGTATGTTTCCTTAATTTCATTTACATGGTATTTCACTGCAATCATTGTCAAATAGGAAGGTTTCATATGGTAATGATCGAGGTAATGAATCCATATATGTTTATAAATTTCATATGGCGAGAAAAGAGTAAAGTGAAATGTTATTTTATTTAGATCCATTAGAGATAACAATATTTCTATACCTAAAATCAATAAATGTAGCAAGATTAGCAAGCAAAGGTCATCCCAAAATGATTGTATAGAAAAATTTATAATTTTTTGGTTGTAAGATCATGAAATCTACTTGATATTCCCATTATTCAACTTAAACAATTACATCTTCTATGAATCAATTTGGTACAACAATGGACTAGTCTTGTTTGGAGCATGGTTTTAGTTGATTGCACTCCTAGTAATGATATTTGATACATTGTATCTATTGTCATTACATTTATATCAACTCTAGATCTACCAAAACATTAGATATGGTTTGACCATCTACAATGATAGAAATGACAAGAATCCATAGATCCCCATATTTAGGTAAGAGTTAAATTTTCTGACAATAAATTATCTAATTTTCCTTCCACTTCCACTATTTTTGGATATTGTTTCTTTCTTCATGGTGTCTTTATGTAGAGGCCTTTAATCACTTGGTTAAGTTCGGAATATCTATGATTGATCTCGAAGAGTGGAATATCAATATTTAATTTCCTTAATTCTTGCATAAATGTGGATTATTCCTTGGCATATTTTTCCTTCAATCTTTCGGAAATGGGGATGTGTGATTTTTATTTGCCTTTTCCTTTTCTTTAGTCTAAATTTGAACAATAGGTCCATCCATTTTTTATTCATTATATATGATATAATAATTGGGTGATTGTTGAATGTATCTCCGATCTCAACTGTAAGTTATTGTTTAATGTCTTTCCAGATCTCAATTGTAAGTTATTGATGGAATTTACTTGCATTGTCCTTCTTGTCTAGTTTCATTAATTAATATTGTTTGTTCATTTTTTATGATTTGGGACGGGTTGTGCTGAAAATTGCATTTGAATTACTTTTCCTTCTTGTGGGTTTAATTGTGGTGGTGACATCAAATCCTCACTTGAGGAAAATTTCTTAGTTGATTTAAGGTTTTTGTTGAGACCATTGTTGAGTTTTCCATGGTTGTGGACTAATTGGTGGCATCCAGTTTTGTTGATTGAATTAAGGCATCCATGGTTGTTGATTTGGGAAACTCATCTAATTATGTTGTGTCTAACCGAGTTTCCCCAGTAGATGGAGGGTCTCATTGGGCCACAACATCATTTAAATATTTTTAGGTATTGGAGCAAGTCTTGGAGGAAAGGAATTTTGATTGTTTTTCTTGTGTACATAGTTTATCTCTATTGTTGGTTGAGTAGTTTTGTTTAATATTTCTTTCAAAATATAAAGAATGGTACAATGATTAGTATAATTTTCATTTACATCAAAGATAAAGCACATGTTTGTGTGATCTAAAGGAAATTATTGTAAGGGATGCATTTTCCTACACCTAGGACAATACATGTTCAAAGGTTCTTTGATAACATTTCTTTTGATTTTAACCCATCCAAGGTAGAGGTAAATTTTTTTCTTCGAGGATATCAGTTTTCACATTGTATATTTCTTCCATGAAATGAAAGGTATCGAAAGAATATTTCACATCTTTGGTTTTCCTGATACTTCCCCTTGTTCTAGAGTAACTCCTACATAACTCAACAATTTGTTAGAGGGTAAGCTTATTAACATCACCTCTTCCCATCATATTAAGAGACTCTCTTACTTCTTCATCAAGTCCCTTAATAAAAACACTTTACTTAGTTCTTCATTGATCTCATATCCACTTCTTCTATGGACAAAAAGAAATATGTCTAAATAGTCTTCCAAAATTTCATCTTCTTTTTGTATGATTTGAAAGAATTCCTCCTTCCTATCCCTTCCCCTATAATAATTTTGGTATTTGTCTAGAAATCTAGTTTACCTTTCCTCCTAGGAGTGCATGAAGTTATGTTCTAACACCATAAACCATCTCATGGAAAATTCCATAGAGGAAGGAAAGAGATTGAGCTTTTAGTTTTCATTTTTATAGCCATAAGATTTTGAGCTCAAACAAGAATTTATCTAGTTATTATAGTGAAATTATTTTAAAGGTTGGTAGAGCAGATGGAGAAATTTTTTTCATAGGGGCATCTTCTTCTTCATCTAGGAGAATTGGATAAGTGAAAGTTCGTCCCATGGGTCTATTCCCTTGGGGAGGGTCTTCTTCCTGGATCACCCATGTCTGTGAAGAGATTGTGTAATACATGAGTTTCAAGTTCAAATTTAGTCTCATTTTTTATCTCGTGGGTGTTGTTATTGGATTCTTCTAAGGGATCTTCACTTGATGTTACTAGTTGATATATTTTATGTACGTATCTTCCCTTAGAGTCCGAGGCTTGTACATTAATTATTTTCTCAAAAAATAAAGGCTAAGATCATTAGTATTTATACACTTGTTTCTTTAATAGCACATATCCTCGGTAGTGGCACCAAAAATTATGTGTCATTGTGGGTTCCAATCATTTAACAACCAATTCACAGTTGATTTAATTTTTAACAAAGGATGTCCCAAAGGAAATATACAGAGAAGGAAAGGAGTAGATAACTAGTAAGTTTGATTTTTTTTTTTTTTTTGGGGGGGGGGATTGATCGATTATCTTAAGTCACTTAATTTTTCATATATCTATTGAAAAGTATCTTCTACTCTATTTAAAAATAAACAACATATTCTACTCTATTTGGAAATAAACAACTTCTAATAAACTGAAATCAAAATAATACTATCTTTAATCTACTAAATTCAATCACACATAATAGAAACACACTTTAAAAAATGAAACTATTTTAAATAAAGCATGCGAAAAGGAAATACTTAGAAATGAAAGTTGCAAGAATTGAAAATGCAATATAAGAAAAATATAATTAAGGAAATGCTTATCAAGATATTGAAGTGCTTGAAAGTATTGTTAAGCATACTCGAATTCAATACTTTGAGAAAACATGGACTTAAATACTAACACAATAAGCCACATCCTTGGTTGAGTGCGCCCGTTTTCTTCCTCGAAATGGTTTTTAGCATGAGTTTCTAAAAATAAAAATTTATTGATCACCAATCATTTCTTACAAATAAAAACGTTTAGCAAAACTTTCTCGAAAGGTCTATCTTTATTTATTATTACGGACATTCCCTCCTTCTAAATCACAATACCAAAAATTTATAGAACACTCCTCCAACACACATCCAAGAATCTAGGTGGTTGGATGCGAGGAAAATTTCAGAATTTTATTACAAATCATAAAAAGGTGTTAGGAACAAAACTCCCTATTTTTAGATTCAATTAAATTCTTTAACTGATCCTCATAGTGGTGGAGACCATGTCAACTTGGACTGTGATAGTAAGGACAGGTGGTTATCATGAGTTTGAAGGAAAAGATTATAATAATAATTGATTGAACACCTTTCCTTAAAATATGCTGCAAGCTCCACAATATATGCAAAGAGAATTGATTATAGGAGGAGATAACCGACATCGGTGAGGAGAACCAAAAATGCCATGAAGGCATAACTACGTATTCTAAACAATGTATTAGCCTAAATGTATTAGCCTATGCTAATATTCCTTCCCTTAATACATTGTTTTTACAAGCATCATATTTCTAGATAGTGGACCCCCTTATTTCAAACACGGTAAAAAAATTTACACTCTCCTTGTATCCTACTCACCTTTTAAGTGACATGTCATATTTGTGGCTTTGTGGTGGGTGAAACCCTAGTTTTCCTTGCAGGATTACCAAAAACGTGGAAGTGACATGAATACATCTCTCTACTAACACCTTAGTGGTTTCTAGTTTCCCAGATTACCATGAACCCCTATGGTTTTCTAACTACAGGTTGACCACGAACTTGGAGGTGACAGGAGGTCTCAATTGTACACTTCGGTGGTTTCTCGAATTTCCACAAACCCTTTACCAAGAACCAAGCACTACTTTAGTGATTTTTCTCCTCACAATGTTTTTATTTAGGAGGTACCAAAATGAAAAATGCTCTACATTTTATTGAAACACACACACACAACAAAACAACACCACACACAACAAAAAAACACTAACAAAAATGTCACCAAAAATGATGTGAGCACCAATTGTCCTCCAACCTCCGTGTATCCTCTATCCTCCAGTAAGTTGCTAATTAGTTAGAGAATATGGATTTGAGGCTCATTATGATTCAAACATGATTATTTCACATGACAGGCGTTTTCCTCTCGAAAGCCTATGGATGCACTCAATAGACATTTTCTAAAAATATACTAGAAAAATATGCCATGTAGAATTAAATTGCAATAAAGACGGTCATAACAACATTATACTTCACTGGAATAGTTGATGAAGAGTCTAATGTCATTGGCATCTGATAGAATCAAGCTGTTTGAAAATGGCATATATGAAAAAATAATTCATTTTGGTTATTCAAACCCATCACATATCCTTCTCCACAAGTTATACCAATCTTTTCTACACTTTATTCATCCTTGTGACGAGAGAGAAGACACCATCACGGGCATTTCACTACCTTTTCAAATGGAGAAAAATTTTATGAATAAGAATGGGATTGCGGATGTAAGCTCTTGAATGAAATGTGATTTTATAAAAAGGTTTTCGCAAAAGGAATGAAGAACGAAATGAAATGAAACTCTTTGCTACTTTACTCTTAAAAATAACAGGAAACAACATATTAACCAAATCTACAATTGCACCAATGGAACAACAAACATGTCTACCTCCAAAATATTCATGTTTTGTTTACCTTTTCTTCCACACTTCCTCACACATATCACTTTGACAACTCCAAATAACAAAATCTACACCAAAACATTTCTATGTAGCAAATCACTCCAAAACCCTCACAAGTTTCTTCTATCAAATTCTCTTCCAGATTGCACCGTTCGGATATGTTGCCACGTGTAGGAGGTATGAAAGACTTCCACGCAAGTTGAGGGGATATTTAGGCTCTAATACCAAAGGAAAAGATTAGAATATAAATTGATTGAATGCTTTGCATTGAAATATGTTGTAGCCTCCATAATATATACAAAGAGAATTGGTTATAGTAGGAGATAACAAAAATACCACGAAGGAATAATTAAGTAGTCTAAACAATGTATTAAAGCCCATGCTAACAAAATTGAATACCCTACACACATCACCACACATCTCCTCAAGGCAATTAGTTGGGAAAAACCATAATCATTAGTCCACACTATTCAACAAGGATAAAATGCATTATTTCCTACTTGGACCTAATCTATTCCAACCATCCCATGCATTGATCAATGTATTTGCAAGTAAAAAACATTATAATTTGTGATATAATGGGTTAATTAATGGACTCATCACCCTTCCTTCCTTTTGTCAATAAGACTTTAAGATATCCCAAACCTCAAAATTATCCCACTCACATTAACCATTCATTTTTATTTTCTATATATTTTTCTTATGTTTACTCTATATGTAACTTCCACCCCATTCTTTTCGTTGTGTTCATACATATATTGGATTTTTTAAACCTAGATTGTGTTAAATCTATTATACTTAGTGTTTAGTGTGTTTGTGTAAGAATATTCTAGAGGATAATTTTTTTGCAACATTCTAGAGTGAAACAGACGTCAAATTGGATTCCAAAATGTCCTAAAATGTTATAATAGGCTGTAAACATGAAAATCTTGTAATATAGAAAAATATGGTGCTTTTATATTGTTACGTAAGTTTTCTAAGTTTTGTATAGCTACATGAGGATTATAATGTAATTAATGTTTTCATACATAGAAGTCACATTAGTTTAGGGAGTTTCTTAGATATTATGAAATATTTTAGAGAAGATTGACTTCCGAATTTAAGAGATCAACTCCATGTATTGGACCATCTCTTATTGAATAAACATATTGATTGAATCTTATTGAGCATAGACTCTCTCTCTAGGTGAGGAGAGAAACTCCAATACTCTAAGGATAATGTTCTTTGTCAATGTAGGATTTATTTTCCTTGTTTTATTTTTATTATCTTACTTAGGATATTCCACTTCATTTGTATTTTCTCTACACTTATGGTATATACTTGGTTAGGTGTACACTTGACTACACTATTCTAGGTGTTAGTTTCCACTTGACTACACTATTCTAGGTGTTGGTTACCACTTGACTACACCATTCTATGTATTGGTTACCATTATTATAGGTGGATATTTCCATGATTCTAGGAATAGGTTACACATTCACCTCCTATAACATCTCTTGCATTATTCTATTTGATAGTATTGAGTTGGAGCTATTTCGGTGTTATTGCGATCATCTCTCTTGTATTTTTGTAATTTGCGAGTCTAGTATGCTTGCAATGTTTTGTCTGAAACAATTCACATCTCACATCATTCACCTGTGCATTCTTTGAACTAGTAGATCCGTGACACTTCTCCGATATGGTATCATAGCCAAGATGGTATTAAGCTTGTCTGGTTATTATTCTACAAATTTATTTTCATTTGAGATCATTATTTGTAATTATTTGGGTGTTATTTGGTGTTGGTTTTCCTATTTTGTGGGTATATTTCCTATTTGTAGGCTTATGAGGTTTACATGCACGCATAGTGTATATACAATTATGGAGATTGCCTTTTTGCAAGCCCTAAATCATTGTTGCAAGACCCTTAGAAGATTTATCCATATCTAGGCATTTTTTTGACATGTGAAGGGCGTTTTCAACTATGGTAATGCTTTGCATGCATGTTCATACTTGCAAGGGAATGTTTTTATCAAGAGGCATTTCAAACCTACAACAGAGTTTCCAATAACCCATACACGCATTGCACTTATGGACTAAGTTTATGTTTTTTTGTGTCATGCGTAAGTGTTGTTTACTACACTCGATCTGTAACTATTTAAGGGCCGTAGTAAAGATCATCTTGATCGAATGTGGCCGAAGGATGTGCACAAAAAAATGTTGATCCAACATGGATCTTCTTGATCTTATATTCAAAACCCACCTCCTTCTTTGTATAAAACTATATTTTAGTGAAAAAGTGCATTTCAAGTTTAGTGTAAATTCATGTAAAATAGGGATTATTTACGGTAAATAATTATTGTAATTTTTTATTGGTAACTTGATATCGAGTGCCATTTTTTTGCAAAAGTTAAATATTTTTCATTTCCCATAGCATTGGACCTATTTATTTTGTAAAACACACTAAGTTATAAAGTGCTAAAAAAGCTGGGGGATTCTTGATATAGTTTCTGGGGGTGTATAGTGTGTTTTCTCTCTTGCTTAGAACTTATTTATTTCCACACATTTCATTGTTTTCTACAACAACTACCTCAACTTTTTTTGTTCTCTAATGGATCTAAGTACAATCAACCCACTTACACATTTTAACTACAAATATTTGAAATGAAAAATGACCATTGTATATAGGAGTAAAGGGTTGTATCATATCATAATGGGGTTAGAAATTGAGCCTAGTGAAGATGCAAAAAAAAGTTAAGTGGTTTAATAAGTGTGATGCAAATTTTGGTATCTTGTGTCTTTCAGTGTCTCCCAAAATCCTCTTTCACATAGAGTCAAAACCATCTCCCAAAAAAGTGTGGAAAACATTAGAAACCTTGTTTGGAAAATTTGACACTATGAGGGGTCATGAGCTAGAAATCAAACTTATTAGCTAAATTCCTATAAACTTTGACAATTTGGAAGATTCCTTTACCAATCTCAGTTCCTTACGATTGTAGTTAAAATAATTTGTAACAAAAGAAGGATGAATAACTAGTTCTTTAAGTACTTTCCAAAATAGGTCCCGAAAAATCTATATTTGTTTCTACATTTAACGCTACCAAGAGGGTTCTTGGAGGGCCACATGGTCTATGCCATCTTCAGATGACTTTATTGTTGATTTGATTAAGGAGTAGGACAAGCTAATACAAATGGGTACCTTGAATTCCTCTAAACATCAAAATCTCATTTCTAATAATGGAAAAAGAAAGCCTCATTATACAAAGATTATAAACAAAGTAACAAGGATCAAGAAAGAAATAAGGATCAACATCCTTCCACCTATACATCAAAATCTGAAACTTCCTCTTCTAGTGTTAATTCCAAGAATGAAATGATCAAATATAGGTATTGCAAAGGGAGACATGATGACAAAAAATATTTGAAGAAACATATTGACCACCTCATAATTCTTCTTGAGAATAATAATATAGGTATCCCGAGTCCTCAATGTGAAAGGAAAAGGAAGGAAAAGGAAAGAGAAAGAATCATGAAAGGAGAAAAAAAGGGAGAGCCCTTGTTATAGTTGTACCACCACCTCCTACATGAGCTATTGATTATGTTGTTTCACATCATATAGCTTATTTACACATGGATTTCAATTCATTAGATCCATGCGATATTTCTATGATGTGAGTGGGTGACAATAGTTATGAACATGTTTTTAAGAGAGGAACTATTGGAGTGAATGAAGGAACATTAAATAATGTTCATAGTATTCCCTC